>VDFB02262697.1:0-46043 GCA_007258455.2 Sequoia sempervirens | reverse complement strand
CATCGATCTCCTTGCATTTGTTTCAATCATTCACATTTAAAAAAAATCATAGAATTTATTTATTTTTAGTTCCAATTTGTGTGTGTTCATGATATCACTATGTGTAGGGAGTAAATAAGACCATTATATGTGAATCATGGAACTCACCCCACCTTATAGTTGTGTCCAAGGTGTTATATCAACCAAATAGGGTTAGAGATAACTAGTTTACTTGGTCTAATGATAGTCTTAGGGGCTAAGTAGACAAGTTGATTTTATTTTTCATGAAGTTAATTGTTGCTTATGATAAGTTATTCCAATACATGCTAAGGTATACCATTGGGAACACCCTCTTGAGTTTAAGCTAAGCTCAAATTATAGGAGATCATACAACCCAATCTCATTGAATTAGCTCAAAGTTCTCCATAGTTTTGTAGATGAACTATTTTTTCTCACCTATTGACAACCTTGGCCTTGTGAGTAGAATCATGTTCTAAGAAATGTAACAATGATTTTGAGACCTAATAGAATGAAACTATTATCATGGAGTAGCATTTGCTAAAATTGATTAACATCAATTGTAGAAGTCAAAATTTAATAGGTATTTTGTAGTTGTTTTGGGTTACACCAGTGAGAATAATTCAAGAGAAAAAAATATCTCTCTTAGGGAGTGGCGATATTGTTGTAAGAACCTAGTTTGATTTGAAATTTTGTTCACTATGGTTTGGAGAAGATAGAGAGATGAGTAGCCTATATAAATTAATAATGTAGGAAATACAAAAAAAGAATGTGGTAAATGGAAAGCAAGGGGTGAAAGTAGTTCATCTGAACAAAACAATGTAGAAAGAGTTGGAACCTTGGGTAGAGGTGATTCCTTTAGTGACTTGAGAGGGAAATATCTATATACTTTTGATGATTAAATAGACTAGCTACTTAGAAGAAAAAATATCAATGTTGATGAATTTGATATGAGGAGAAGCAATAATGCAATGGGTTGATTAGGTAGAGGTGGACACATAGGTAATGAGAAACTATCTCCTACTGGTTCCCTAAGGTCCATTTTAAATCAGACCTTCCATGATGTTGATCAAAATATTCCAAGTGACGATTGTGAATGAGCAATAACAAATCTAGATGAAGAGCTAGAATTGATTGGTAGAGCCAAGCGAAGAAGGTAAGAACTTCAAGATAATATTGATTGATTGATTCAAGCCCATGATCATATTTTCCAACAACAAAATCAATAAGTAGGTATTCAAAGAAATGAAAAAAATGTCCATAACCAACAAATACATCAACAAAAAAATATACCTCATAATGCAAGGAGTAATCACTACAAGCAAGATCAGAGATTTGCATTAGTTAGGAAACCATTGAGAAACAAAAGGTATAGAAAATTGGACTTATTTGGGATTCCAAATTACCCCAATCCCATTCCTAATGACATTAGAGGAAAAGTTCCAAAATTCCTAGGGAATGATGATGTGATTGGGGAAGAGCACTTGAGATAATTTGTCAATGCCACTTATGAGTATGAGATTGAAGATAAAGATATGATGATGAAGTTGTTTGTTCACTCTTTGGAGGAGAGTGTCAATGAATGGTTTGGAAGTCTACTTGATAATAGTATTTCTTCTTGGGGAAATATTTTTGATGTTTTAGAATGTAATATGAGGATAAGGTTGATCCAAAGTTTGCTATCCATGAACTTACCACTGTAAAATAATATCAATGAGACAGTGATTGATTTCAACTCCAAGTTCATCCTTGCTATGAGAAAGGTACCCCAACATCTTAAACCCAATAATTCAATGTGTCTTGTGCTTTATTATGGTGCATTTAATTTTAAAATAGGATATTGCTTAAGGGATAAGAACCCTCAGAATCTTGGGGAAGCATATGCAATTACCATAAACATTGAGAGTAACATGAGGGCATCCCATAAATAATCAAAAAAATATGATGTGAAGTTTTCACAACCAAATAAAGATGTTATCAACAAACCCCTCTCAACTGAGGACAAATTAGATAATCTAATGGGTGCCATGAAATACTTGTCTTAGAAGGTGGCATAGAATGAGAAAGGGTTGCCACTTCAAGGAACATCCACACATTTCAATGAAGGATAGGGGATACATAATAGACCATATAACACAAACTACTCTAAGAAAACACAACAAAATAATGGAAGGCCTTCTTAGAAAAATGAAAATTTCAAAAAATAGGACAATGATGTGTCTGACCCTTTGACCAAAGAAGGTCAATTATTAAGATGCTAACATGTGGTGTGACTCTATTTTTCTTCCACATGACCCTCTCAATTGTGTTGTTGCACTCTCTCTAAGTAGGGATGAAGAGTTCCCAAATGATGAAGGTGGTCCAGAGTATAATGGAGACAATGTTGACTTATTTGATAAATTGGTTTATGAGCATGCAACAGATGCAATGTGTCACAGTTGTTCCAATATGAGTGAAAGTCATTGTAGCAATCATCAACAGAGGGTCTCTTCCCTATAGACTTTTATGGATCTTCCCTTTGAATGCTTTGGAGGATTATCTTTCACATCCTTTTAATTCCTTTGGTTTGTTCTGCTTCAGCAAAAATTTCTCTACCTACTTCTTGACAACAACTTGAAGTTTCTTCATTCTTGATACTTTCTCAGGCTCAATATCAATATCAGCTTTGATTTCACCTAATAAGAAAGTATATTTTCCCATCTTCTTCAATTTGTCATTGTTATTCTCTGATATCTTAGACCTATCTTTATGTTGATGGCTACTATCATAGACCTATTACTTCTTGAAACCTTATGAAAACCGTTAACACTGCTTGGAGACTCTTCATGAACACATAGACTATCAGAGAGCTTACAAGATCAATCAGGGTTGGAGGACCTCACCAATATTACACTTCATAACATAGGCACAATATTTGGCAAACCATTGGGATTTTCACATAGCTAACCTCTACTAATTTTTCACTTCCTCCATGATGACTATCCTTTGACACTTGATAATCAATAAGAACTTTGAAAACAATTTTGTTGTCACTAGGGATTACAACATGTGAATGTTTCTTCAATCCTCAAGTTCAATCCTTATCATTGTCTTCATACATAAATCTTCGTACTTTGAGCATTATTATAGTCATTTAAAAATCGCATTCATAGATGTTATGTCAAGGATAGTCATTAATAATTTTCCTTATTTGCCTTGTCATAGAACTATCACTATCCTTGCCTAACCTTCTTGAACTGCCCCTCTTATCTTCATGCCCTATCTCTATCTTAGGGGTCACTATACAGTTTCTAAACTATCTTCAAGGTCATTGTGCTTTGAAATCTTCCGCTTATACAATTTATCAAAACTCTTATTTCATGGACATTTTCTTTTCTATTGTGACACTATCTACCTTTTATCCCTTTGGTTTTGGTTTGTTATTTTGTTTAATCACTGGAGGCCATGGAATTTTAACTTGTTATGATGCAATACCATGTTTAGAGCCTACCTCAATAATCTCTACAAGAAATTTGTCTCTTTATGAAATGATGGAACTAGTTTGCATCTCTCACAATAGCTTTCCTTACAACAATCTTGGAGATAAACTCAGTCATAGTGTGGCAGTCAACTCATACCATGGAAATTGTACTTGTTAATGTAGAGGTAGTGTAACCCAATCCATATGCAATTGGTAATTTATAATCACATTGACAGAGGATTAATTATTTTCCTTCACCATATTATTCATTGCATAGGCTATGAATAAATATAGTGCATGCATGAATAGTGACAATTATACCCTTTTTCAACATGTCATCCAACATAGCAAAGCTCTTATCCAAATTTTCTTGCTTACAATAGTCAACAATGGGGTGATATAAGTAACCACATTTAGTATCAAGCCTCTGCTAAGCATTTTGATTGAAGATCATGTATGCATCATTTACTTCCATTCACTATATATTGTCATTAGAAGGATGACTGCTATTCACCATTATTTATCAGTATTCTATCTTTCCTCGATGTTACTGCCATCAAACTGTTGTCTTTTGTGTGACTTCCTTTTGGTATTGTTTGATTCTTGGATTGCTCTTGGATGACTATCATGTAATCAACTTAGGGTTGTGATTGTTCTTTTCATGAAACTATGCTCTTGAGTCATGGACTACATTGTCTTCTTTATTGTCATATTTTACATTCAAGGCTCCACACCATGACTATGATCTTGAAACCACTGTTCACAAAGGTCATTAACTATTCTACTCACATGAAGGCTTTGCCACATTACTGTCTCTTTTTCTTCTCTAGCTTTGGAATAGTTTTTTTAATTATTAGCCATTGTTAATGTAGAGGAGGGGGACCGATTTCTCAGGATCCCAGGTCATGAGAGGGTCTAGAACAAAAGGCTGCCCTGATCTACCTCAAGCTAATGGAACATTTTAGGAGAGTTTAAGGTTTAGAGGCTGAAAGGAAGAACAACCAGGTTGTAGCTGTCCTTTAACAAGCCTGATTATTTCAGGAAGTTAGGTGAGCAAGTTTTGAGAGTCCAAACTGTAACTTAGGTAGCTCAGTGCTAGAGGACTACAAATTTAGACACAAATGATAGCGTGGCGTGTTGGTGTCTCAATAGGAGCATTGAAATTTGTACAAACATAAATGGTAAAGTACAATAAAAAATTGAGGGAGACTTACTAACGACCTAACAGATATAGTTTGATGTAATAACATAAACATAAAGGAACATAATGATAGTGTAACAAGAAGAATACTTTAACTAAATCTAACTATGAATTGACAAAGAAGGGTGAGGAAAGTCCACCTTCCTACCCACGAGGTGATATCATCAAAATATTCACTTAAAATAGGTCTTGCACGTAAACTATGGGAAAATGTTTGGGCTGTGTTTAGAGAACTCCCACAGTTAGTCCCCCACTTTAGTGTTTCCACGTCCACGAATAGCTAATATAACAATAATTGGAGAAATGTGATAAAGAAAGATATTGAAATAGCAATACCAAACAATATGTTGAACAACAATATGCTACAATATTAAAATGATAATGAAGATAAAAGGAAGATGAAGGGATATCACCTTCAACCACGTGCACTCAAGGAAAATGGGAGAAGGAGTGAGCTCGCAAGCTTTCAAAAGATCCGCATTACTGCAACAACAAGCAGAGTGAGCGAACAAAATACCAACTTGTAGCTTCAATGGAGGTGGTAGAACTTGAGAATGTTGTGAGAAGAGTGTAGAAGACTAAAATGAATCAAGAGAGATCTAGAGAGAGAGTGAAAGAATGGAAGAGGTCATCATTTGAAGTTGAAAATGGAGGCACAAGAGTTGTTCAAAGTCCATCCAAAGGGAAAGAGACGTTACACTTCGCATCCAATGGAGGAGTGTAACACCTTTGTAGATTCTAGATGTGAGAATCCTGTCAGGATGGTTGTACGTTGTGTAGACATCCACGCATCACACTAGTGTCCCAAATAGAATATCCCACACCAACATGAAAAAAAGCTACCAAATGGACAAAAAATGGATGAAGAGCATGGAATTACATTATCAGACTTAATTCTCTAAGGTAGGAGGTATGTAAATGTGGAATTTGTGATGGGGTGCAAATTCATGCCATTACATTTTTCCACCACTTTAGCGAGCATAAGTGCCAGTGAATGCATGGTAAAGTAGAGAGAAAGCTAAGAAATGTATACTTGAATCATCAAGGAAGTAGACTGCAATCTGACACACTCGAATGCATAGGAAGAGGAGATGGCTCCATAGATACTCAGCCCGAAGGAGAGTTGAACAAATGCACTACAGGCCCTTAGACCTATGAAAGGTAAAGAAAAGGCTCTATAGGTACCCAGTCCTATAGAGGAGGCACCACAAGTGCTCAGTCCTAAGGGAGGCTAGATGTGAAAGGCTCCATAGAGTTTGATAGGCCCTTGCAAGTGCTCAATCCTACAAGGAAAGCTCGAGGTGCTCGGAACTCCAAGCTTGATTGAAAAAGTAGCTTCACAAGTGCTCGGTCTTGCAAAGAAACATGTTAATCTGTAGAAAAACATGTTAGATAGCAAAATCCATACTCCCTTGCAAGGGAAAGTTTCCAAACTTCTTCATAGAAAAATTACTCCCTTCTCAAAGGAAAATTTTTAGATTCTTTCTCTACGAATCCATTTCAAAAGAAAAATTTCACTAGGGGTCCTTGTTGAAGAATATAGTTTTTTTGAAAAATAAGGGATTTTCAATGATGGATTCATTGGTCACTGAATACACCTTTTTGAAATTGAAGCAGTATGATAGCCCCACCTTAGGATGGTGCGTGTTGAACACAAAGGCACGCGACATCTTAAGGAGAGAGAAGAAAGTGGTGTTGTGGCCCATGATACATGACAGGATGTAATCATGGAAATGTTGTTGCACACATGAGAGACAACACATAGGCACCACAACATCATGAAGAAAGCAAAGAAGAGAGAAAGATGAAAAGGAAACATAAGAAAAGACAAAGACATCAAGAGATAGGGGATCTAATATTTCAGGGACAAAACTGCTCATTGATATAGATTGATAGATATAATATAATAATATATATGAACTATCATCAATGGAACCTACTATATTAGATCATAAAGAAGGGTACATGAAAGAAAAATAAAAATAAAAAATTGGGTCAACATGGAAGGGAGGCCTAAATGCCCCCAGCACTTTGCATCATCCCCAATTGTCAAAAGTCAAGGCACAACAAATAAAAGAATGATGTAACACAAAGAAGAAGTTTATGACACAAAACACTCTTGTATCTAAGTACCTACAAGGGAAACAAGGGTCCTCTAGGAACACATAAAACAAGCATAGGGGAAACACAACACACACACAAATCTAATCTACAAATAAAGAAGAGGTGCCCTCCTAGTCCTCATCAACCAAAAGGTTGTCGAAATCTCCCAATCTAGATCATTATAGGGAGAGGGTGGATGAGCCTGCAAGGGCAGGATAGCAAGGGGAGCACTCTTTGACTCTCCTACGACAAGATCCAAGGAAGAGAGCCCCTCGAGGTCTTCTTCACTCAACTCTTGTGAGGTAAATGTCATTGATTTCACAAAAATCACTGATAGAGCCTAGACATCGTCCACTGAGTTGAACATGCACTTAATGGGAGTTCCATGTTTCAAATGAGTGGGCGACAAAGGAGGCACTTGAGATCCACTTCTGACCTCACCGAAAGACTCGGGGGTAGTGACAAACTTAGGAGACACCAAAGCTACCTTTGTCACTAGGATAGCACAAGCCAAAGCAGAACCCCCTCTTGAAGAGGGAGATCCTTTCTTCTAACCCCCATTAGAAGCAAGGTCATCCTCCAACTTGCACTTCATCAAAGGGTGTGGAACCCCCCAAGAGGAAGTAAAAGGAGAGGAAGAAGAGGAGAGAACCACAGTGGACACCATCGAGGTATTCAACATATCCATGGGCTTAGGAAAAGGTAGGATGTACGGAAGGGACATCAAGAGAGGAGGCTCAACCAAGGGAGAAATGACACTTGCACCATTTTAGGGTGAGGAGCATCTGCTCTCGCAGGGGGAGCCAAAAGCAAGATGGAGGTGACGAGAACCAAAGTAGAAGGGGTGGAAGAGGATGGAACAATAGGAGACACTGAAATAGGAGCTGCGGGTTCCCCTTCCACCTTCTACAAAGTAGCCTGCTCAACAACCAAAGCCTTCCTCTGATGCTTACACTCATGTGCAAGGTAGTTTCTTCAACTCCAAGAGCTGGAAGCTACAACTTGAGGAGGAGCAGGAGGCTCCTATTCTGCCATGGGAGTGTCCATCACAATCCTCGCTGACAGAGGGAGTGACTCCTGGATAGAGATATGAGGAAGTGCAGGAAAAGAGGAAACAACTGATGAGGGAGTAGATTCAAGCACCTCAGTTACGAGCCTCTTCCCATTCGCTACCCTAGGGGTAGGAGCAGTAGGAGGCCACACAGGTCAAGATGTAGAGACAACTCCATGGGGACCCTTCCCCTTACCATAAACAATGGGCCAAGGAACCATGGGTAAGATGGGAAGGTCGAACACTTGACACTTGGCCTTCCGCCAAGTGGGCACCATTGGACTCCCCATGAGATGCATGAAGGTGGAAGTTTAAGGTGCCACAACAAGGTGAGATGTGGAAGCAAACAAAATAGTAGAAGAAGAGGAAGGCTCTTGAGCTTGAGTAGACTTCCCCTTCCCCTTCTGTGAGGAAGATGCAACTTGCTATTGTGCTATCATAGAGGCCTTAACCAAAATAGCATAAGGGGAAGGAGGATAGGTCACTTTCGATGCTATGCCCCCATTCTTGTATTATACATAAGTGCAATACAATAGGTCCATCCTTGGAGGAAGCAAACCAATAAGGGAAAACCATAAGTGATCTAACGAATAGGCCCCACATGACACCAGGGGTTTATACCTAGTGTTGTGCATGATGTGCACTGAGCCAGGTCATGAGAGAACTTCAAAAATTTATGGATCAATGAAGGGACTGCATTCATGGAAACTAGCCAAGGAATTCCTAGCTTCACTTTGAACAAGTTAGACTCTTGGATAATATCGAAAAGGGAATTCACAGTTTTGCACCCTACCAAGACTGAAAGGGTGATGGAACCAACTACGGGGATGAAAATCCCATCATGCATATGTATCATGCTCTTAGATTCATCGTACCCATCTTTATTTAGAAATTTAATTAGCATAATCTCCTCTATAATAACATTAACTCGGCACGTAGGATCAATGAGAACACCAATCATGGTATTCCTATTGATACGAGCGAGAATGTACAAAGGAGAGGGTTTTCTATTCGCATTCATAGGCAAGTCCTGCAATGTAAAGGTTATATCAAGAGACCCATTCACATGCTGCATAGATGGGATGGGAAGATGAATGAAAGAAGCCATCTTCTATGTACACCGAAAAATAATTTCTTAGAAGACCCCAAAGGTTTAACAATCAGATAGTGACCTACTCTATAGTTTTCTTCACAATGTTTAGGGACTCTTCTAACTATGTTGTTAGGGGTTGTAGGTTGGGTTGCAAGGCTAGACACCTTGCAACACACACACCTACAACACACCTAGAACATGAGAGAAGATTCCTTCAACACTACGCGAGAAAACCAAAATAGTTCATGTCGAGTTCACCAAAATGTAGAGGAGGGGGACCAACTGCTCAAGACCCTAGGTCTTAGGAGGATCTGGGTAAACCCTCAAATGCTCCCAAAAAAATTGGGTTTTAAGCGGTTCACTTGAAGGGGGGTTCGCATGAACCCAAAAAGGGGTTCGATTGACCCGCCGCCTCCCCCCCTCGTTGAGTGAATCCCTTTGTGATGTCATCCATTTTTGACACATTTTTTAAAGGAAAAAAAGGGAAAAATGCAAAACAAGGTTCAGGAACCCCTTCGCCGGAAGGTCATAAGTGTTCTCGCTTCAAACCCCTTTTTCTGCCTTTCTAAGCCAAGTTGAGGATGAAATGAGAAACTTCATAGATCCAACTAGATGATGGTAGTCCCTGAACTAGCCATTTTATCAAATATAATTTTAATATATATTTTGCCTCATTATGTATTTTTAGTTTAATTAAAATATGGCCACCAAAAATCAAGCTTCCTATTTTGCATTGCTGTGGAAAAAATAGTAGATTATCAAAAATTCTAAAAATATGTTTGAGCTAGGTATTGATGTCATTGATCTAACAAAAGAAAAAATTGAATTTTGATACATACAAAAAAAATTATGGTGTATATGGTATGCCTATGTCTAAATTGTAATTGGTTTGACTTCAAAACTTAATTAAGAAAAAAATATTCAATAAACCACTATGAAACCAAATGAATGTGCTAGACATCGAAGCTACAAAGCCAACTAAAAAAAAAAAAAGAATTTTATCCTTCATATAGAAAAAGGTTATGTTGTTTATGGTGAATATCACTCAAAATGGTGTTTACTATTAAAAACTAGTTTTCTCGAGATGAAAAAGAAATGCAATTTGATTCCAATTTTGTTTAAAAATATATTTAGAATCTACAGAAAAAATGTCAAAAATCACTAGTTTGCATCATCTTCAAATTCCTCATGGTTTAGTAGCTATAGGTACCCGAAAGTGAAGATTTAGTTAAAAAAATTCAATTCAATGTCCAATTTGACCAAAAATTGTAAACCAGTATTGTGGGATCACCTGTCTAGAACAATAGGCTACCATGATCTACCTCAAGCTAATGGAATGTTTTAGGAGAGTTTAAGGTTTAGAGGCTAAAAGGAAGAACAACTAGGTTGTTGTCCTTTAACAAGCCTGATTGTTTTAGGAAGTTAGGTGAGCAAGTTTCCAGAGTTTGGACTATAACTTGGACAACTCACTGCTGGAGGAATACAATGTGAGACACAGACGATAGTGCAATGCGCTGGCATTCGTACGAATAGAAAGCATAAAGTACAGTAAAAAACTGAGGGAGACTTACTAATGACCTAATAGATATAGTTTGATATAATAACAAAAACATAAAGGAATAGAATGATACCATAACAAGAAGAATACTTTAACTAAATATAACTACGAATTGACAAAGAAGGGAGAGGAAAGCGCACTTTCCTACCGGCCATGAGTTGATATCTTTGAAATATTCACTTCAAAGACTGCACACAAAAGATGGGAAAATGTTGGGGTTGTGTTTAGAGGACTGCTGCAGTCAGTCCCCTACTTTGGTGTTTCCACCTCCACGAACAACTAATATAGAAACGATTGGAGAAATGTGATAAAGAAACATATCAAAATAACAATACCAAACAATACATTGACCAACAATATGCTATGAAATTAAAACGATAATGCAAGATAAAAGGAAGATGGAGTGATATCACTTTCAACCACGTGCATTCAAGGAAAATAAGAGAAGAAGCAAGCTCACAAGCTTTCAAAGATCCACCTTTCCACGAGGGGAGTGAGCCAAAAAAATACCAACTTGCAACTTCAATGGAGGTGGTATAACTTGAGAATGTTGTGAGAAGAGTGTAGAAGACCAAAATGAAGCAAGAGAGATCTAGAGAGAGAGTGAAGGAACGGAAGAGATCATCATTTGAAGGTGAAAATGGAGGCAAAAGAGTCATTCAAGGTTGGTTCAAAGGGTAGGAGATGTTACACTTCACGTCCAATGGAGGAGTGTAATGCCTCTATGGATTTCAGAGGTGAGAATCCTATTAGGACAACACATCATGTAGACGTTTATGTGTCATGCTAATATCCAAGACATAATATCCCCTGTTAACATGAAAACAAGCTACCAAATGGATGTAAAATGGATAAGAGCATGAAATTACATTATCAGACTTAATTCTCTAAGGTAGGAGGTATGTAAATGTTGAATTTACGAGGCGGTGCAAATTCACACCATTACAGTTAATGACTTTGTTAGAGGCACAGTCACTTCCCCAAACTCCATAATCCAAGCACTTTGCCAACATTCACTAACTTGTCCTTCATTGTATACCTGACTACTACTATACATTCAATATTTTCTAAGTACTAGATACCCAACTATCAGCAAACTCATTGATGCTCATTGTGTATCTAGATACTAGAACCTTAACTTCCAAGAGTTGCTTTTGATGTTATTGTAAAGGAGATCATTTCCATGAAAATTTAATCAGGAAATCTTAACAATGCTGCTCTTATGGTTTGAAATCTAGTTTGTTTTATTTAAAATCCTATGGTGCTACCCTAAGTCTCCTTGAGAAAAGAATAGGGTTACGAGGTTTTTTCATAACTATCTTCTTTTCCCTTTTTTTTAAAAAGTGTTTTGATAGAGTTTTAACACATTATGTAGAAATTTAATAGTATGTAACAACAAAGGATTTCATAGGGAAACAAATAAGCTTTTCTTCAAAAACTTCAAAAATATTTGAAAGCCCTAACATCACAATGCATACCTGAAGGGATATGTGGATAGAGGCATTCAAAGACTGATTCAAGATGCCTTACCCATTAAACCTGATCTATGTTCTGCCTTGCAACGTGGATAGAAAACTAAAGTCTCTATAGAAAACTCGTTCAAGGCCATTCAATCCAAAAACCCTAAGACCTCTCCCTATTACGTGAGTTAAACAAAACTGAAAATTTCTCTAACTTTGGTGTCTAGAAGACTTGGCCAATTTCTTGTTTTTTTCCCTTTTTACCAAGCCTTTATTCAACACCCATGACTTAACAAAAAAATTTCTTAACTATTGGGCTTCAAACAATTACATGGTGATAAATTATCAACAGTTAGTGCATCAGATGCAAAATTTTCCATAAAAAGAAATGATCAACAATCAGAAAGAAAATATAAGATAATTGACAGTGAAGAAGAGGAGCGTGATATTTAGTTAAAAAAAAATACAATTCTCAGGAGAAGCTGGTCCATTGGACTTGAAAATGCTACGTTATAACTTAGTTCCTTTCTCTTGATATGAATTAAAGAAATTTTATTTTTCTATTTTCTAGAAAAAGCTATAGTTTGTTCTCTCTATTCACTTGTATCCATTTTTATGTTCCAAGATTCACATCTTCATCATGGATAAGTGATTTGTTTTTCTCCTTCTTATTCTCTTTATGAGATGATTCTTATATTTTAAGTGGTGGTGGTTTCCATTTCTTAAGTATGTTCAGAGATATATGAGTATGAAAAAAAGTGCAAGCAACATAAATGGATGATGTTGTAGGTGTGGTCCAACTGAGCTCACTGATAATATCAAGAATATTAATCAATTTATTGAGGCCTATCAACCATTTCAAGTTTAAAAAGAAGCCTTGGATTTATCACTTGATGGTGAATGAGGGCATCCAAAATGTCATTCATATTGTCTTCTGGTTGATTGATGAATATACAAGAATTGCAAGTAGCATATAGTGTATTCATTAAGTGTCCTAGCAATGGCAGTGGGTGGCAATGCCTATTGAGGATATTTCTCAATTGACATCTCCTTGATGCATCATGGTGCTGGTGCTCATAACTAGTAATGTAGTTACATTATATTTTGCCATTGTATCTCTACATTGTTTACTAACTTTTATGTATATTTCTTTGTTGGCATGGCTACCATTATGGCTACTATGGGCTACCATTATCACCTGTAGTTAGAGTAGTTGTGTATTTGTGGAGCACCCTCTTCCTATCTGTTATTTACCAATCTCTCTATCATTCCACTTTTAATTTCAACATACCTTATTGAATAATATGGTGCACCATTCTGTTGTATTTGAGATTGATTGCAAGTTTCATTTTCTTTTACTAAGTACAAAAACAAAAATTTCATTAACGAAGCATTCTAAGTTGTAAATAAATCAGTTTCTTGTATCTAGGGGATGCAAACAAATTCTCCCTGCTAGAGGATGATCACAAGAGTATTGCCAAAAGATCAAATTTTGGTCTCTTTGTGCAGCTCTTTTCTTCAATTTCAAAAGGAAAACAATGTATTATGTCCTTTTTACAATACAAGTATATTTGCACATGGCTCCTATTTGGCATTTCTTCAACAATACCATTTGAGGCAATTAGTTGTATATTTAAAACGAATCTCAGATCAAAATTAGCTTATGGCGTTCTTAATATGTTGTGGCCTTGGCATTTAAGGAGGGTCAATGCTCTTTTTGCAAGGTACTCTCTACTCGTTGATGTGGATCACCTTCAATGAAGACTTCTATGTTTTATTGGTTTAGTTCTCTGCTCAATTTTTTTAAGGATTTTGTTTTACTAAAGATAGTAGTTTGTAACTTTTTTCAATTGCTCTTTTTTTGTTTTGTTGGGGGAATAAGTGAACAACTATTAACTAATTTCTATTTTTAGCTTAGAAGGTTAAAATAGAGGTAAATGCATGTTTTTTGGATTTAGTGGTTAGTTTTTAGATCTTGGGTTTAGAATGGATAGATTAGAGGCTAAGTGAAAGCTTCAATTTTCTAGAAAATAACAGGACATTTGCTTCATTTTGATGGTTCATACGGTTGGTTTTCCTTAGTATATCTCTGTTGTACATACTGCTTGAGGTTATGTAATATTGTACTTCTATTTTGTTTTTTTGGTGAGTTGTGTTCTTTGTTTGTCTATCTATGAAATAAAACAAATTGTAGGTTAGAGTAAGGAGTTCCTACATCATTTTGGTATAAGAGAAAACCATAATTACCTAGAGGGGAGCCCATGTGAAATGGGGATGAAGAGGTAGGATGGATGCAAGACGGAGAGGAGATATAGATGATGAATTACTTAGAAGTTTAGAGGCCCTTAAAGTTTGGTTGCCTCATGAGGATTCTGAGGAAGAACTTGAAGTTCAAAGGGGTCGAGTTGGAGCCACAGACCCCATGGAAAGGCTTATTGAAGATATAGCCAAATAAGGAACCAAAGTTAAGGTTAAATTCCCTAATTTTAAAGGTGAACTAAGTCTAGAAGTGTTCATGGATTGGATTCAAGAGTTAGAGAAATACTATAAGATGAACGGAATTGAGGAAACTAATCCATGAAGGGTCAAGGTTGCAACATAAAAAATGAAGTCTCACATTTCTCTTTAGGTGGAGAATCTCCAAAATGTTAAGAGAATACAAGGGAACGAGAAAATCCAAATGTGTTCAAAGATGCTATAACACTTGAAAGATAAATTTATGTCTGATTATCAACTAAAATATTTTTAAAGAGTTTTAAAATCTTAAATAGGAGCCAACAATACAAGCTTATACTAAGGAACTTTTGAGGTTGCAAATGAGGAATAATTTAGAAGACTATTAGAAGCATGCAACAAAAAGATACATCAATAGGCTTAAATTTCAACTCCAAGATGAGATAGCCCTATTTAAAGTGAACATTGTGGGTTGTAACATGCCCATTGTTCTACTCAGTAATTTTTCTAAGTTTTACCCACAAGTGAATAGTTTATGCATCTATCAACAAGAGCACTAAAATTTTCTTTTCTTTTCAATAATAAATGCACCACTTGAAACATATCCTTTCCAAACTTTTCTATTGCATATACAAAGAATGTTTTCAATAATATAAGCATGAATTCACTTTACATAAATATATTCAAGATAATGTTTCACATTTAAAATTTCCATATAGATGGACACATGACAAGCTTACAAGAATTAGAAATACAAATAGTCCATAATGTCCTCCCAAATCTTGGCCACCAACTGCATGAGGAGAAGCATCACTCAAGTGCTTTGCCACCAACCATGGACTAACTGTAGTCCTCTACACATCTACCAAACTTGGTAAGATGGCCCTCCTTTTGACAAAGAGACTGGTTTGGTAACCTCATCCTTCAAATAGCCTTTTCTGAGCATAGTGATGTGTCCTAAATATCTAGAGCTTACCATAAAGTCAACCTCTATTTCTATGATATTCTCAGCCTAGTATGTACTTGGATCACAGTGAATTGACAGTGTAGACAGTGGCTACCTACACTACTTTGGCCAAAGATTCAACACCCAGTGCTTCGAGTGAGGGTCATCTATATTCACCACTACAATTGCTCAATTTGTATTGACCGCTAGTATTCTACTCTATTTTATTTTAGGTTATTCCCTTTCTCGTGGATTATCCTAACCCTGGGAATAACCTTTCCATTGACTCACATTAACTGACATAGCAATCAAGTATCATAAAACAACTCTATCTTATGCTATGCACTTAGAGTATTATTCTACTTCATATAGTACCAACAATCTATGTATAGTACAAATAGTATTTATAATCAAATAAAACCCATTATGGTATAAATAACTACATATGTATAAACCTAGGTGAAAGGGTTTTCAATACAAGAAGCAATCAAGAACTTTCAAAAGACTTGAAAACATCATAACACATGTATAAAGACAATCTTTTCAACATCGCTATATAATAAACAATTTTTCCAACATAATAACAAAGAAGTAGAAATTAGCATGCTTGTTTAAATATCCAACTTCAAATAATCTCCCCTCTTAGCTTAATGGTTCAAGTTTTCTTGCAACTCCACTATGAACAACCCAAATTCCTCTACTAGCTTCTCTCTAAATCTCTCAACAAAACCAATGAAAACAACAAAATAACTCTCAACCTCACAACCTCTCAACTCACTTTGCACTAAATTTGTAGCAGAATAACATAAAGAAATTAGATTGAAAAGTGATGCAGTTGGTAGAATGAACACCTCTATTTATACTAATTTGTGAGCAACCAAAGCCTACAAACAAGTAAATATTCTTGCCACCTTTCTATCCTCATGCAATGACTCACCAAGCTAACTCACAGGTTTGTAACACATCACAGTCCTCACCATTTAAATGGTTGAGTTGACTTGATATATGGGACGACAAGCTTAAAACGGTTTTCTAATTTGAATTCCTTTATAAAATGTTGCCAAGTTTGCACTTGACTAAGTCTTTATTCTATTTGCAGGCTTATGCATAATTTGAAGACCTCTTAAGCATTCCAAACTCTTGATAATATGACACCACCTTCAAATGTTGGTGCCCAAGTTTATATCGTAGGCTTTGATTGATTGTCAAGGTATTTAAAATAGTTTACACATCCCTTCAAATGTTTACATTAGCACATGAACTCATACGTGCTTCATCCTTTGGTTTGACTTAGTCTTACATACTTTATGCATTGGTTGGTATTCCTTTAAAAAGGTTGTGCCATATGTGTTATATGCACTTTATTATATCCAACACTTCACTAAATATTAGCGCTATGTTTATGCGGATGGAGATCAACACAATAAATTTTATTAATATATATATCATACATATGTACATACATACATACATTCATACATACATACATACATACATACATACATATATATATATATATATATATATATATATATATATATATATATATTCATTTCATAGAGTTAATCAAATACATTTAATTAATAAACACACACACATATATATATATAATATATATAAATAATAAAGGATATTATTATGTATATATATATACAACAAATATATACATATATGTAATATCATTTCAATATCTTTATAAAAACACTCAAATGCACAATTCCATCGATCAATATATAGACATGTCCAATGTATATATATATATATGTCACCTTAGTCCAATCAATATTCCCATGCGTATGGGTAATCCGTCCATGAGCATGTGTAGGTACGTCTACCTACATATACCCATGTACATATTCACTCATATGTATGAGTTTACCATAGAGAGAGACACACACATATTATGCATATATCTCATTGACATAACAATAAACACAAGGAAGGATTTCCACTTATCATCAAGACTTCATCACATACCCTGTTCCAAACATTCATAAAACAAGATTGCAAATCAATTTAAACACACACAACTAAACTGAAGATCACTTACCATCTACCCAACTGTCTTGACTCAACTAAGACCAACTAGGGTGCGAGTATGTGAATGCTCAGTAAGACTGAATTAAAGGATACCAAACCAAGTTCTTCTCCTAAGTTATACTTCCCCTCTCTTCCTGAGGCTTGAACCTATTCTTGCATTCAACTTAGTTCATCACAACAGTAGTTAGCCGAATCAATATACTCATTTGCATCACATATATTTCATATATAGAATCATCATTTAACATTAAATAGAATCAAACATTCATTCATCATATTCCATCAGAATTCATATATATAAAATACATTCACATTTATTAAAGAAATTTCCCATACAAGGTAATAGTAAATAGGTAATAAGACACAGGGTGTAACATGGGTGAAACATATGAGAGTGCCTTGAAAGTAGAGGAAAAATTGAAGAGGAAAGGTAATGTGGCAAGCAAAAGAGGTGACAACAATTTGAGTAGAGGAAGGGGAAGTTCCTCCTAACCTACCAACAAAGAAGAGCAAGAAGTTAATGTGAAGTTAAACTTCCAAGGAAGAGGAGCTTTTAGAGGTAGAGGATGAAGAAAATGATTTTCTTGAAGTTGGAAGCCTTGAGGTGTTGTATATGTAGTGAATTACATAGGGCTATAGACTACCCTCAAAAATTGAAAAGGGTGATGGTGGCCCAATAAGAAAAAGAAGAAGAAGAACCCTTGATAGAAGAAGTTGAAGAAAATATGAGAGAGAACTTGATGCTGAAAAGAACCTAGATATCTAGGGACAAAGAAAACCCTGAAGCTAATTTGAAGAGGAAGAGTGTGTGCTAAATGAAATTAAAGTGTAAATGAAAATTTTGCAAGGTGATTGTAAATGAAAGATTTGTTGATAATCTGTTAAGTATAGAAATGGTACAAAAATTATAGCTTACTTGCATTCCAAAATACAATTCCTATAAGATTATCTAGTTGAAAAAGGATCATGGTGTGCTTGTGAATCAATCTTGTCTTGTTGACTTCAAAATTGGTCCTTATGAAGTCAAGTGTTCTATGATGTAGTGCTAATGGATGCATGTTGTTTCTATTGGGTAGACCCTAGTAATATGACAAGAATGTAGTTTATTATGGTAAAGAAAACACATGGGATACAACATGAGGGTAAACTCTATATCTCGAAGCCTTTTAAAGGAGAAGGATCATTTGAAATAGAAAATATTATCTTTGTTTGTAGTGGGTTGGAAAGAATTTTTCAAAGAGTCCATGGGTGAGATTTGTTATTTTCTATACCCTTGAGAAAAGGAGAAACTAGATCAACAATCAATCCCATTGGAGGTATAAAAACTACTGCAAAAATAATCAAATTTAAAAATTAGATCAACAAAAAATCTCATTGGAGGTGCAAAAATTGCTACAACAATATTCAAATTTGATATTGGCTAACCTACTAGTCGGTTTTCCTCCTTCAAGAGGAATTACTGAACAAATTGATTTAATTCTAGGCGCCAAATTTCCAAACCAGGCTACTAACAAGTCGACTCCTCTAGAAAATGAGGATTCAATTTCCTCAATTATTGGAAAAGTATTTGTAAGGAAAAGCATGAGCCTATGTGTCATACCTACTCTTATCTCCCCCAAGAAAGGAGGGAAACGAAGATTATGTAGTGATAAAAATATGAACACTTTTGTGTACACTCAATGTTTGACCATCTTAAGCTTAACTATTTTGTAAACATCTTAGTACTTTAGAAATTAGACTTAAAGTACTATAATTCTTGTTTTAATCACATCTTTGAATTTTGATTGTAAGTATCTCAAATTATGCATCAAAATTCAGTTTTGGCTAATTTCAAAAAAGTGTCTTGAATTTTGATTTCCTTTTTACCCTCTATTTCCATGTACTTACCGTAGTACTATCAAATTGAAGAAGATAAAGTGGATTGTATTAAATTACTCTTGTTCTTGAGATTAATAAAAGCTTAGTATCTTTTTGGTGATAGCAATTTTTAGAAAGAGTTTCTCAATGAATGCCTAGCATTTTGTGTTTTACATGGTTTGTTGATTTCATATGCTTTCTATGTTTAATAACATGTAACTTAATTTGCTTAATTCAATTGAATACTATTGATTTATGTTCTCATTGTATTAACATACACTATGATTATCATTTAAGATCCATGTGTGATTGCTTTTAATGACTTTTAACCCTTTGGAAGGTTTAAAATGTTTTGTTCATTATATGTCCTAGAACATGGGTTGTTGGGATCCAATGGATGGGTTAGAGGGAGAGAGATCAAATCATCACTCAACAAAAAATTGAAAACACTTTTCAAGAATTCTTATAATTTAGTAAACTTCCTACCCACAAATTTGGTTTAAATGGAGAAAAATAAGAATATTGGCAACTTGATGAACATTTTCCTTCATATTCATATCATATTTTGTAAAGTTATTTATATTTTTATATTTCAAGATTGTTGGTATGTGGTGATTGATCATGCAAATCTGTACACTCATAACAAGATATGGGGTTGCCCCAAAAAAAATTTTTTGTTAACACATCAAGGTTTTTCCCGCTAACACGTCAAGGTGTTTTCGTTAACATGTTAAATGAAAAAATGACCTTGTAAAAACCCTAATTCTAGAAGGTTCCAAAAATCTTGTTATAAGTGGCTGAGATGTATGTTGTGGCATGGTGTTCATGAGATTGTAATCTATTTTACACTGGATAATAAAATCATTGGGTGGCTGAGTTTCTGTGGGTGTAGCCCATATTGGGTGAACCACATTAAATTTTGTGTTGATCTCTTTTGTGTTATTCATCATTGTTATTTCTAGGTTATTTAATATGCATATAATTGTTAATGTTTATTCCTCCAATCTGCATGAACCCTAACAACTGGTATCAGAGCCGAGTGTATTTCGATTGATTAGCAGGAAACCTCTAGATTTGAGTGGGAGCAATGGAAGAAGGAAAATTCAAGGTTGAGAAGTTCAAAGGCCAGAATTATCAATTATGGAAGATGCAGATGGAAGATTATTTGTATCAAAAGGATCTATGGTAGCCATTGCAGGGAAAAACAAAGAAAGAGGCTACAATGTTCGATGAAGAATCTAGATAAAAATGCATTGGGAACCATTCAATTGTGCCTAGCACCATCTGTGGAATTCAATATAATAGAAGCAAAGACAACAGAGGATCTAATGGAAGCTTTGGCTAAATTGTATGAAAAACCCTCAGCCTCAAATAAGGTATTTCTCATGAAGCATTTTTTTAATCTGAAAATTATTGAAGGTGGATCTGTGATAGATCATTTAAATGAGTTTAATATGATTACCAATTAGTTAACTTCTATAAAAGTGAATTTTGATGAAGAGGTGAGGGATCTCTTGGTTTTTTATTCTTTGCCAGAAAACTAGAATAGCTTGGTAATGGTTGTAAGTAATTCTATCTTTGGTTCAAATACATTGAAATTTGATGATGTTGTTGGTGTTATCCTTAGAGAGGAAATACGACAAAAAAGCATAGGTGAGACTTCAACATCGGGTAATGCTTTGATTGTAGAGAAAAAGGGAAGAACAAAGGAGAGAGGAAAAAGCCCAACAAATCGTGGGAAGTCACAAGGGAAGTCAAAGAAAGGAAGATCTAAATCCAAAGGAAGAATGGATTGTTGGCATTGTGGAAAGCCAGGACACTTGAAGAAGGATTATTGGTCTTGAAAGAGAAAACAAGGAGATGGACACCATGATGACAGTAAGGAAGCTAATGTTGCAAGTAATAAATTGTAGGATGTTTTAATTAAGTGTTTAGGTAATACTAACGACTCCTATCTAATAGATTCAGGGGCTTCATTTCATGCCACACCCCATAGGAAATATTTTGTAGATTATGTTCAAGGTGATTTTGGGCAGGTATATTTGGGTGATGATGCACCTTATTAGATTGTTGGAAAAGGAAAGACAAAAATAAAGTTGCAGAATGGAAGTGAATGGTTCCAAATTTGAGAAGGAATTTAATTTCTATAGGACAACTAGGTAGTGAAGGCTGCATGGTTACCTTTTTAGACAAAGTTTGGAAGGTCATTAAAGGTGCATTAGTAGTAGCTGAAGGTGAAAAGGTAGGCACATTGTATTTGTGTATTGGTAATACTTTTTCTACCTTAGTTGTTACAAAAATAGTTGTTATTGAGATAGCTATAACACTTGATAAAGGGATAGAAACAAAATTGTGGCACCATAGACCTGGGCACATGAGTGAGAAAGGGATGAAGATCCTTCACTCCAGAAAGTTGCTACTAGGTCTGAAGCAGATTGACTTGGAGTTCTACGAATATTGTGTTTATGGAAAACAATGTCACATCCCTAGCTAGTGACATCCGTGTTTAACAATATAGGTGGAGATAAATAATAAATAAAATAAGGAAAGAGGTGATCGAAGGTAGGGAGAACACATTTATGAGGTATGTCACCCCTACCTTTCTCCTCAATCATTCACGTGAAGGGATGGACTAAGACCAAAATATGATGGGAAGAAAAAGAGAGTATGGAATGGATTAAAGGAAATGTGTGTTTGTGCCATTAATAAGCATGACACCCTTGTCCATGGGCAATGGAAATTGTGCAAGGTGTTTGAAAAAAGAGGCATGTTGAAGTATTAAAACCCCTGCAACCCCAAAAATTTAGTCATGTTGTTTTGCAAAGGAAGTGTAGGCATGTGGATAAGATAAAATAAAGAAAATTCAGAGAGAAGGCGTAAAAAGAAGTAATTGGGGAATTTAGGAATAAAAATCCATTACTTTATTTCCTCTTTATTGATAGAGAAGGATGTAGAGTATGCAGTTGTGGACAAAAAACATAGAGATCAGAGAGGGGATTTTAAATGGAGGTCGATAGGAGGAAAATAAAGCAGGAGGGAATTGAGAGTTGGGTGGAATATCTTGGAGAGGTTTTGTTTGGAGGAAGGAAAAACCTTTAGATGCCTTTAATAGATGCAAAAAGGGAAGAAATGAGAGTCGAAAGAAGGCATGAAGGAGGATAAAAATGTATTAAAGAAATGTGGTCTCATGGTACTACATTGAGCGTAGGATATAGACAAAAATAAGAAAAAGGATTTGTTGAAAAGGATTTAGAAACTATCGAGCAAAAGAAATTAGCGAGTGTGAAGCCAAATTCGATAGTTATTGACCATGTTGCCCCTTTGCTACCATGAGAGTTTTTGATCAAGCCATGGACATCTGAAAAAGTATAGAGGAAGGCTCATGAGATTTGATAACGCAAGGAGAGGAGATTTTTGGATCTAAAGCTACAAGAACATTGGAAAGAGGAAATCCTAGAAGTATGAATTGGCATCAAGGAGGAAGGACACAACATTAGAGGCACCAAGCAGAACGACTACAGATTTTAGTGCCTGAACCATAGATATCTTCAACACATCATTAAAGTTAAGCATAAACATCTTTCAAATAGCATTGGGTTCAAATATCTTCTCTTATGGCTGTCATGTAAGAATTCAGGGGAGAATATCTTAGAAT
Source organism: Sequoia sempervirens (assembly GCA_007258455.2). NCBI lineage: Eukaryota > Viridiplantae > Streptophyta > Pinopsida > Cupressales > Cupressaceae > Sequoia > Sequoia sempervirens. The sequence goes on along the minus strand of VDFB02262697.1, from coordinate 23,168 downwards.
ACTGAATGATAACTAAATTAATATATTTGACTTAAATAATTTACCATGATCCTTCAAACTTGTAACATGCTAAGATTTGTTTGGTATTTACTTTTAATAGAGATAAGTAGAAGTTATATTTGTATCCTCATGTGGGATGCAAGATGTTGAACAACAAAACTATTTACTTTTCCCTTCTAGTTGTCAATATGTAGAATACAAAGGTGTTTGTGAATTTTATTTCTTATGGCTATCATATCATCTTTACTACCCTTTTCAACCTAGTTATGTTTATCTATATTTTAGATCATGGGAGTAATGTGCTTAGTATTCATGACATCTATATAAATAATTGGGCATGTGTTATATGAGGGGAGATTAGTTGGGATGGCTTCCAAGTAAAGTCGTATTCATCATAAAATAGTGAGACCTTAATAGGTCAATGTTGATTTAAATATTTATCTAGCACACTATGGTGTAGTTCAAGGTTATCACTCACATTTACATTTTCACTATAACATAGCATCTTGGTTTAGTGATAAGTATGATCTGTGCAAACAAACATAATTTATTGTTAACTAATCATCCTAACCTTTGTGTCATGGAAATGAACTTATAGGATGTTTTGGAATATTTATTAACAAGAAATAAATATAATCAAGGGTTAAGTATTTATATACTTTATGCTTGAACTTTAAAAGAAATGCGATGACAAAGAGTCCTAGATCAGATATTTAGCAGCAAGATAACCTTACGATATGAACCAAGAATCATATGTAATCAATATGAGCCTTGACACTTGGTTGCATAATAATTGCAAGGGTGACTTCATTTAGCAGCACTGAGACCATACATTACTAAACATCTCTTTAATGTTGAATCTTGGTATTTTTGATAATCCATTGATGCCATGGTAAATATTTTATATGATTGTATGATGTCTATAAATCTCTTAGATACGAAAACTGTGATAATGAATGTATTATTATAGCTATAATGAACCTCAATATAATTGTACACCAAATGAAAGACAATTATTGTTAATTTGACAATGTGGTTGAGATCACGTTATGAGATAAATCCTTTGTAGCAACTCTTGATGCCTTACTAATGACCATTAAGGTTAGGATTAGTGATGAGTATGATTAAACTCTCCAATCTATTAAATAGATTATCATAAGAATATGGGGTTGCACCATAAGGTAAAAGAACTTAGAAGATCAAGACTATTATTAGAAATATTATTAATGGGACTATGTTTTGATATATTGGTCTCATTGATACAGTGTTGCCAACTTTCTTAAGTAGGATTCAGACAATGATTTTAACATAAAACCAACTCATAAATACTATTGTATGTCTTGTAAAGACATATATTTATACCTTGAGTATAAGAACCTCAATAGTGATCCTTATGCTATAACTATATCCTATTATCATTAGGGTACCAAATATTGCATGATATCCTCGATAGTTGATTGCAAGGATTCTAAGATGTTCAAATCAAATTAGGATCAATATCTATGGGAGGTTGAAAGTGTGATAGGGATGACCTAGTTGGAAGTTCCTCAATATAGGCTTACTATATTGTGAGCTCCATTAAGCATATTCCTACAAACTGATAGTCGATAATAATTGAAGAAAACCATTAATGAAACCTTGATAATGGGAAACCGGTGTGTAGGTATCTTTGAGAGACTATGTAGGAGAACTACGTGTGAATTTGATCCATTTAGAAGTGGAAACATAGGCGGTCCTTAGGCGAAGGATGTCCCTATGACCTCAAGTCCGTAGGGGGGTGGTTTAGGGGGGGATAACTCCTAGATGTTGGGATTGTTCCTACATGTTTTGACCTTTCCTCCTCTGTAAGCTTCAATTTGAGGCTAAAATGGGTATCAAATGGGTATGATCAAGTTAAGGGAATTTAATAACTGATATTTAATATATAATAGGCTTCTATTAAAAAAAATGATGTAAGGGATTTAACTACTTTATAATGGGTATTTGATTATATGTATATGTTGGGTAAAGTCCATCACGTGTTGGTTCCATGTATCTCTTATGTGTCTGTGTAATTTAACTCCATATCTAGAGGTCTTTATGTATAGGCCTGTGTATCTATTGATTGTGATTGTGTCTCATGTTATGTATGACCCACCCAAGAGTGAACCTCCAAGATATTTGAGCAGCGATAGGTAGTCATTGGATCGTGCCAATGACAGATGTCTGGGCTATTGATAGGATTAGTCAGCTTCACCTGGTTCATAGAGGTGAAGGTAGTGGGCTACCCTGGTTATGATACAACTATAGAGGTTGCATGGGTAGGGACCCATCCATGTGCGTAATGGTAATCCAGGGCTAATCGTGTATTGAAAGGGTTCACTAGTCATTGATAAGCATGTAAGTGACCGATGCCAAGTGTTACCCAAGATTATGAAGAAGATAGCTGATAGTATCACTAAGGTCACAAGGTGGTATATGTTGGGAGCTACTTCTTCCTACGTGGATAGACTTTTCGTTGGTGGCCTATAGGTGATTGAAGTCAGAATACACTGTGTTTGGTAGGTTTACTACTTGGGGAAACCCTTGGGATGGTGGATGAACCCGTGGTGTAGTATGGGATGCACCGAAACCCCTTCCTAGTTGTTAGATTGTATACTTAGCCTTGTGGGGTCAAGGACAAACCCGTGGTGTAGAATGGGATGCACCGAATCCTCTTCCCATTTTTCCAATGGTGAGTGTACTACACAATGCACCAATATTCTTTCTATTTGAGATGCATTATGGACATGTGTTGGTTATTGTGATGTGTTAATCAACCATTGTGGATGTGATGTATGTTGGAGCTTGTCACTATGTGTATGTGAAGTATGTTGGAGCTTGTCACTTTGTTTGTGATGTATGTTGGAGCTCGTCACTATGTATTTGTGATGTATGCTGGAGCTCATTATTGTGTATTTGAGATGTATGGTGTAGCTCATCTCTATGTATATATGATGTATGTTAGAGCTTGTCACTGCATATTTGTGATATATGTTGGAGTCAATCACTAATGTAAATGTGATATGTTTATGAGACAATCATTTTTGTACTTGTGATGTACATGAGTTAATCACCATTATACTTATGATTTGTGTATGATCCAATCATTGTTATACTAGTGATGTGTACAAGCTAGTTAGCTCGTGTATATGGAGGTATGCTCGTTACTTGGATTATGTATGATCTTTGGGATTATGGTATGATATGCCCCTAGTGAATATTGTGAATGTTTGTACACTATTGCTTGGTAATGTTTGGTATGGACCCAACACTTGATGGAAAAGTTATTATCATTATATTATAATTGGTCAAGTTGATAGCTTACATGTACTAAATTAATAGTTATGGGTTAAGGTGAGATAATAGATCTCATACAAGAGGAGAGATTGAACTCCCTCTGTCATTGTGGGGCGAACTATGAAGCCTATAAGTTCCCACAAGGGGATACGTAGGTAGGCTCATCATGGACCCTCGAGGCTTAGGTCATAGGTCTAGGACATACCTTAACCTTGGGACCTTAACACTCTTTTGTGCAAGCATATAATTGGAAATAATGAGTTGATGCCACCATGGGAATGTACAAGTATTGAAGTTAACACTATTAAGCTTCATGGAAGGTGCTCAATCATTTGAGTTGGTAGACGCTGTGGATGCAAAAAGAAAATTGTAGTGCCCAAGTGGCAGATTTTACAAACAAAAAAGAGTTTGATTTCTCAAAAGCAAGCGGCGGAAGAGGAAATTAAAAACTTGTGCATTTAGGATGTATAGGGACCAACCTCGCATCTCTCTCAAAAATTTTGTTATTATGTTACTTTTATGGATGATGCAACTAGGGAAAACATGCGTATTTCCTAAAAACAAATCAAAATTATTTTGAAACTTTTAAAAAAGCGGAAAGCTTGGTTGAGAATGAGATAGGAAAAAAGTTGAATTGTCTCAGATCTGATAATGGAGGCAAGTATTGCAGCAAAGAATTTGAAAATTACTATTCATACAATGGAATCCGTAGGAAGAAAACGGTTCCTAGAAGCCCAGAAGAAAATGGTGTGTCTGAAAGGATGAATAGGACCATTATGGAGCATGAGATTGCATGCTGGACTACCCTTACATTTTTTGGCAAATGTTGTACATACCACTGTTTATTTAATAAACAAGGGACCTTAAAATATTTTAAATGGTGGCATTCTAGAGGAGGCATGGATGGGTAGAAAGGTAAACTACTCATTTATGAAAACCTTTGGTTGTGAAGCTTTTGTCCATGTTGATATAGAAAATAGAACCAAGCTTCAGGCTAAGTCTAAAAAATGTACCTTCATTGGATATGGGGTAGATGAATTTGGTTATCCATCATGGGATTATGAAAATCATAAAATCATTAGAAGCAAAGATGTTATATTCAACGAGAAGGTCATGTATAAGGATTAGCTACAAGAAAAGAAGCATGAACAGGCCAAAAGGGAATATGTGGTGTTGGATGAGATTCCAGAAAATAAAATGCCAGTGGTACCTAATGCTTAGCTACAACAAGTTATCCCATAGACTCCTGCAAGTTTTAGACGTTCTACAAGGATAACTAGACCTGTAGAAAGTTTTTCTCCATCATTATATTCTATATTATTAACTGATTATGGTGAACTTGAAGGTTATGAAGAAGCAATGGGAGATAGGCATGAATGAGGAAATGGATTCCTTGCTGCAGAATCAAACTTGGTACTTAGTCCAATTGCTTGCAGGTAAAAGAGCATTGCCAAATAAAGGGGTTTACAGGATGAAGGAAGAAGATGGAGGCAAGAAAAGATATAAGGTCAGACTCGTGGTAAAAGGTTTTACACAAAAAAAAGGTATAGATTTTGATGAAATATTTTCTTCGGTTGTAAAGATGACTTCTATTAGAACTATTCTAAATCTTGTGGTTGTGGAAGACTTGCATCTTGAACAGCTAGATGTGAAAACAACATTTCTGCATGGGCATTTGGAAGAGGAAATATACATGCAACAACCACATGGATATGAGGTCAAAGGTAAGGAGGAATTTGTGTGTAGGCTAAAGAAGAGTTTGTATGGCCTGAAGCAAGCACCTCGGCAATGGTATTTGAAATTTGATAGTTTTATGGCTAAACAAGGTTATAAAATATGACATTTTGATTATTGCTTTATTATCCTATTGCTTTATGTTGATGACATGCTTGTTGTTGGGTCTAACATGCAACATATTAATATGAAATTAAGTAGAAATTAGCAAATTCATTTGCTATGAAGGATTTGGGTGCAACAAAACAAATCCTTGGTATGAGGATCACACAGGACAGGACAAACAAAAAAATATTTTTGTCTCAAAGTGAGTATGTAGAGAAGGTTTTGAAAAGGTTTAACATGTAGAATGAAAAAGTAGTTAGTACACCTTTTCCTAGCCATTTTAAGTTGACTAAAGAGATGTGTCCAAAGACACAAGAGGAGAAAGAAAAAATTTCTAAGATACCATATGCATCAACAGTTGGTAGCTTTATGTATGCAATGGTACACACACGTCTACATATTGAACATCCAGTGGGAGTTATGAGCAGGTATATGAGTAATCCAAGAATGGAACATTGGAATGTGGTAAAATGGGTTCTCCGATATTTGAGAGGTACTACTTCAAAGAAACTATGATTTGGAGGAACAAATTCTACTCTAAAAGGATATGTTGACTCTGGTTTGGCAGGTGATATTGATAGCAAGAGGAGTACTACAAGGTATGTTTTTACTATAGGAGGTACTACAGTCAGTTGGATTTCAAGACTGCAAAAGCTTTTTTCACTTTCAACCACTAAAGCTGAGTATGTTGCTACTACGGAAGCTATCAAGGAGATGATTTGGTTACAACATTTTCTGGATGAATTGGGCCAATGACAAGAAGATAGCCCTTTGTACATTGATAGCCAGAGTGCCATTCATCTTGCTAAGAATTCAGCTCTACATTCAAAAACTAAGCACATACAACTTAGATACCACTTCATCCGGTTAGTTTTGGAGGATGGACAATTGAAGCTGGAGAAAATTCACACAAGTGAGAATCCTGTAGATATGTTGACAAGGGAAGTTACATGGGAGAAATTGATTTCCTTATTAGTTTCCATTGACATTCACGAATGATAATGGTGGATATAAGAAACTAGCTAGACCTGTAATCCAGTGGGAGCTGCAAGTGCAACAGTGTCGTCTAGGATCAACTCTAGGATCCCATAATAGTGGTTTTACAATTCTTTGCCAACCGACATTGAAATTATTATTTTAACCCCAATCTTCACATTCGGCACCTATAGTGGCTAAATTGTGAGGAATTTGAAGATGGTTAAAAGTGACGACAATCGATAACATATAACTTTTTTTTCATGAAGGATAAAATTATAATTCTTTCAAATTTAGATTTATAACTCGAGCATCTAGTGCTTCCACTTGGTTAGATATTTTTTATTGAATATTTTTTCCTTAATCAAGTTTCAAAGTCAAATGAATTACAATTCGATACAACGCGACCGTGATAACTCGAACTTTTTGTATATGTCAAAATTTTATTTTTATTTTTGTTGGATCAAGGACTTCAATATCTAGTGCACTCATATTTTTCAAAATTTTTTTGATAATCTTCTATTTTTCCACATGTGAAGAACAAAGAAATTCATTTTCGATGAAAACCTATGTTTAATAAAACTTAAAAAACAAATACATAACAAAACCAAAACATATTAAAATTATATTCATTGGATAGCTTGTTCGAGGAATACCATAATCATTTGAAATAAATTTTAAATGAATTCATTTGATCCCCCAAAAGTTAAATCAAAAGTGATTTTTTATCAGCATTTTGATAGGTGTAAAGGAGACGCATTTATAGGTATGGTTTAAAACTAGCAAGGTTCTATCCAAGGGGGTTTGATCTAAGGTGATTTGATCAAACCCTCTTCAATTGGAATCCTTAAAATGGAACTTTTTAAAGGCTTAAATCATTATGTTTTCTAAAAATATGTGATTTTAGCTTAAAATTTGCTCCTTTAGGAATTGTAAACCACTATTATGATAGCACCCTCCAAGTGGGAGATTGTTTGGTGTGGAGCTTAATCAGTCTCCAAGTGGGAGATTGTTGGTATGTGGTGATTGACCATGCAAATATTGTACACTCATAACAAGATATGGGGCTAGGGGCATTGCCCTGAATTTTTTTTTCATTAAGATGTCAAGGTTTTTCCTGTTTCCTGCTGACACGGCAAGGTTTTTCCATTAACGTGTCAAATGAAAAAATAACATTGTAAAAACCCTAATTCTAGAAGGTTGTAAAAAGCTTGTTATAAGCAAGTGGGATGTATGTTGCAACATGGTGTTCATGAAATTGTAATCTATTTTGCACTAGATAATAAAATCATTAGGTGGCTGAGTTTCTGTGGATGTAGCCCATATTGGCTGAACCACGTTAAATTTTGTGTTGATCTCTTTTGTGTTATTCTTCATTGTTATTTATGTGTTATTTAATTTGCATATAATTGTTAATGTTTATTGCTCCAATCTTCCTAAACCCTAACATGATGAAGCATTTTTAATGGTTGAGCCATCTTTGAAAACAACTCTCTAATAACTTGGATTATGTGGCTTTTGCATATGTACAAAGTTCCATAAAAAATGCAAAGCTATTGAGGTATACACTATCAACAATTGGCTAAGTGGTACCTTAATAAAAATGTTTTGTAAGTCAATATCATGTAAGGGAGTAATCAATTTAGAACACCTAGACTGGAATCTTATAACACAATTGATGTGTTTATTGAGTCCTTGGATCACTCAAATAAATAAAATATAGAAACTCTAAGGCCCATATGGACTTCAAATTGTTTCAATAATTTATCTTTTTTCAAATCACCAAGTGTATGGATGGGTCCATGAGGTAATCAAAAGAATCGTTTTATATTATAATCCTTGAGAGTCCTTGAAAATAGCTTAGCCAATTGCATATTCTTATATAGAAATTCTAAACATACTATAGTAAATGATCTTGAATGTATATTAGGGTCACCCTAGTGATCATACATGTATATAAATATGATGCCACAAAGCCCATAGGTAGTGGGTTTAAAATAGTCTCATAAGCGAATGGTATATGTTGAGCATCTTCAAATTCCTCATTATCTTTCCCATTAGGTTTTTTATCCACTCTTTTTTCAATTTGATCTATTTTATTAATTAGTGCATCTACAGTAGAGGATGAAAGGGTAACAAATGAAAGTTGAGTGTCTCTATGGTGTGTACAACACTGGGTGTGGGAAGTATGAGGGATGGAAGAGGTGATAGAGTGGGAAAGAGGCATAAAAGAGGAAAGGTAATGAATGGTATACATAGGCATGGATGGAGGGATAAAAGGGGGGATAAGCACGACATGTGATGGAGTGGTAGGTGTAGGAATGACATGAGTAAGATGGTTGACGATAGGATGTGTAGTGGTATATGAAATAGGGATATAGGTATGAGACATCATGAGGAATGCAAGTATCTTGAGAGGGGTAGAGTTAGAAGGAGGGCCATAAGGAGGAGGGAAGGTGGAGAAAGGGATACACACTATGTGGTGGTATACAAGTGTAGGTGCGAGAAATACTATACAAGTGGAAGGATTAATATAGAAGATAGATCAATGTTTAGTAGAAGAGGGATATGAGGTAGATGTATTACTCAAGTAGATAAATCAATTTTATCATGAACAAATTAAAAGATCTTTAATCCATGTGGATTATTAATGTACATATTGTGAATCATATCAAGTAGTTGTGTAGGGTTTTCAACATTAGCCAAACTAATGTAAGCTTATTTGAAAATTATTGTTGTGCAACATGATTATCATTATCATAATCTTGATTTTCCTCTAAGTTGTTCTCAACACGAGTTTTGGAATAGATCTTACTCTCATTGGGTTGGGTGGCCATGTTAGAGTTTAGGTGAGAATTCTTTCTAAATGGAAGATTAGGACTGTGGGTAGCTCCTAGCATAAAGGAAGGATAGATAAGGTATTAATGATTACTTTTAGATTTAAAGATTGGAAGTATTAACAATATATCAAATTTGTAAGTGAATCCCTAATATTATACAACCAAGGGTGGGTAGGGTAGGCAAAAGAGAGCAAAAAATGAAGCTTAAACCATAAAGCAAAATGTATATCAATGAAATAGTAATAAAAGATATACATAACCCCTAGTAAGATCTATAAAAAGCATGAAAAAATGCAAATCTAAAACCCTAAAAAATGAAGGCGTAAACCCTATGGTAGTGTAGGCATGTGTGTGAAATTGCACCAATGCAAACAATAAAGAACAACTAAATTGAACAAAACACAAAATCAAATAAACACTCAAATTAGGCAAAATAAGTCCAAACAAGCCTAAAATTTAACAAAAAAACATTATACTAGATTCCTTGTTGCATTAGATTTTCCCAAGTGATTGAATTCGAAGTGTGCTCATGAAATTTTGGTAGCATAATGTCACTTTCTTGAAAATGTGAGATGGAAATGGCTAAGTGTTGGAATATTTTTACAGATTTTGGGGAGAGATCAATGGTTAGGATTGAATTGGGAGATCAAGGGTGTAGATGGCTTGAGATGTCTCAAGCATGGAGATGGTACCAAGTGGCACAAGGAAGTGGAATGAGAGGATGGAAGGGTACTTGAGAGGACACATGGGAATTTAAAATTCCCATTTACAAAAAAGAGGATTGGGGGTATGACAAGAACTTTGACCCATGTGGCATGGTACCAAGGCCATCTCACATGTACAAAGGCCCATGCCTTGTGTACAAAAGGTCCATTCCTTTGTACACATTGGAGTATGTGGAGGATTTGATTGGGGGTTGACTAGTATTAGGCATGTGTAAGTGGGAGATTGAGGGGTTAATTGGATAAACCCACTTAATGGAATGTGGAGGAAAATAGAGATTTTAAATAAATAAAAAAATATTTATTTTCTTGAGAAAGGAATGGATGACTTAGGTAAGTAAATAAGTGGATTTATTTACCTAAGGTGGGCTATAGGAGGAAGATAATTAAATTATTTAGACTAGAAATAAGTGGGGGTGAATACTGAATTTATTAATTAAATAGTAAAATACTATTTAATTTATAAGGGGATGGTAATGGGATAATTAATTGAATAATAAAGGTTGTATTCAATTGATTACAAAAGAAATAGTTAGGTAGTGACAAGATGTCAATTTTAGGTGTCTATAATAGGATAAAAAAATGCTTACCAAAAATGTAAAGGAAAATACACTTTCCCTACAAGCTTAATCTAGGTTAATTCAATAAGATGCATAGTATAAGCAATAATCATCTCCGATTGATTCAATGACAATTGTGATAGAAATGAATAAAGTATGGTTGAACACATACATGTATGTAAATGGAGATAGATGAAGGGTTAAAAAATGATCTCAATTTTGCATAAAATTACATCATCTATAAACATACAATTACATTGAAACATTTTCTCAAAATAGACACAAAATTAAATAATAATTAACATCAATAAACAAATTTCATTATTACAATATTTTACAAACTCATTTATTGTAAGGGAAATGGGTGAGTAGTCGTGCGGGCTAACTTTGTGAGCATGTAACAATTGCCTGGAAGGTAGGACCTTCGTTTTCTTTTTGAAATGTGGATTGGCCTCTTATCTATTTATAACTAAGGTTTGGAGATGTGACTCATCATGCAACTTTTTCTGTCCGCTGACATTCGATTAGGTATTATCATTCTCACTATAATGGTTAATGGATTAGCGTTAGTCTCTTATTGATAATTACTGCATTTGGATTTCTTTTATCTTCGTTTGTACTTATAAATCTCTTAACATGGCAATTTGAAAGATAAAGTACTGTGGTTTAAGTTGTATTTTATACAATCTCTTCTTTTTACAACTTGATCAATCGATAAAAAAAATCTGGTGTATGGTGATTCAAAATACTTCCCAAGATCGATTCTCAATTGCTCTAAAAAGAGAATGAAATTTCTTACGATCTGAAAGACTACCTACTCTAACATCCTTGCAAACTCAAGCCTACTAAAAATGAACAGAATTAAAAGATTGTTTGTTGTATTAACATTATGTACAAAATCCCTTTCTGGCGGTTCTTCTGTGAAGTCTTTATCTGCGCAAAGGAATCAAGATGAATCTCCAAATTCACTAGTTGCTGGCTTTCATACTCATGAAAGTAGCGAGCTAGTTTGGCATGGTAAAGCGGCGCAAGTGGAAGAAGCTTGGATCACAGTTAAAGGAAAAAAAGTTAAATCCTCTAAGCCTTCTTTCGACATGATTCTCCGCTCCCACAAGAAAAGTGTAAATTGTAAATCTTGATTGGTCTTGTTGTGGAGCTGATCTTTTTTGCTGGCTGCTTGCTGTCTTTTTCTGCAGCCTTGCTCTTTTTGTTTAAGGGTTCCAGATCCCTTCAAAATCTGTTTTTCCCTTTATCAAAAACATTATGTACAAAATTAGCCAAAAATGGTGTTAAGGTCTATAGGATTTTCTTATATAGCTTTTGGGTTTTGTCTAAACCAACGATCTAATTTGAGGCTATCATATTATCAGTCTTTCTTCTGCAGAAATGTCTGAGATCAACAACCATGACACTAATATCATCAACTGCACCCCTGGATACAGAGAGTTCCATAAGCTTTTTACAAGCTACCATATAACCTACCCTACACAATTGCTGGGAGCCAGAGCTTTCTTGATTCTCTGTAAGGTCTTGCCTATTGCAACCTATATTGTTAACCTTGCTATTCACATTCCTGACTTGCATGGCCTTTGAGACATTTTCCAAAGAAAAATTCATTGCCTTGGGTGGGAAGCTACTGTTTTCACTGCATTCTTCTTCTAGTTCAAATGGATCAGAACGGTTGTTGTGTCCTTGCTTTTCTTCTATACAAAAAGGCCTTGCAATATCCACTGCTTCTTGAGTGCTGACCTGAGACAAGCATAAAGAGTAACAGAGATAAGTGACAGAAATAAAATTGTGAGAAGTAATAGAAATATGAATTGCTGAGGGGGAGCATACAAGCTACTAGAGGAAATAGGAAAATGTATAACAGTAGTCTAGATCAGGGAAGTTTTAAATGGCACAAAATTAAAAAATAAGTAAGAGCACAAAAGCTATTTGGAAAATTCAAGTGTACCTTCTCCCAGAGCCCATCAGATGCCATTATCATAAATTCACACTCAGAGGTAATGGGCAACTTTCTGGTATCTGGTTCGGCTGTTACCCATTGTTTGAGCTGCAAATCTCCTATGCTTCTAGATACAGCTAAGGTTCCCTGTACTCTCCAAGCTCCACCATGAATATCCACATAACCACCCTGCATCAACTCCCCAAAAAAGCATCAGATATCCTTTCACTGAAAAAGGTAGAGAAATAAATCAAATATGCAAATTGTGTTTATGCTTTTGTTTACCAGATTCTCAATCCTTCTCTTTTCTTTCTCTGTTCCTGGTTTATGATCATAGGTAAGAATTTCAGCATTTCCACTTCTACTCAGCACTGCACGACAATCCCCGGCATTGCCGACAACTAAACAACCATCCTTAATCAAAGCAGTTACACAACAAACCCCGCTGCTTACCCCCTGCTCGTGAGACAGTCAGATTCATTTCAAAGTAAGTTATTATTCATAGCTTACAAAATCAAAAAATTGAAAAAACAATGAGAACAAATTCCTTAACCCATAGTTGGAGAATCTACTGTGCCTCGATCTAGAAATATCAGGCTTCAAATTATTTAACAAAAAATGGTCCACAACCAAATAAAAGCTTCAATAGAAATTTGAAAATAATACTGCGTCTCTTCATATGCTCAAACCATACAGTATAGGAATATATTAGTACCCAAACATTACAAGCTTCTAGTAGTTTACCTGCTCTAGAAACTCATTGTCTGTTGCTAAATACCCAGCTTTAACTGCATTCTCTAGCTTTCCATCTTGTCCTCCTGATATGATCAGCAAATCCACAATCTTTTGTCCAAGTTTCTCTGCTACAAAATCTGCAGCTTTACGGCCTCCATGCCCATCATAAACACCGAAGAAAGCCTGCCAAACCCCAAACAACCCCATAAATAGGTAAAAATTCAGTCCTTCCTCAAAATAGCAAGAAAAACTGTGTGAAACGTGTACCGTATGAGTGCATTACTGCAGAAATGAGCAAGCATTTAGCACTAAACTTGTAACAATATAATCATGAAAAGAAACCGATGATTTGTAGATTGTATTCACTGAATATTCTTTTATAATAGATTGTTAGGTTGAGTTCTAGCTCCAATTTCTCTTTTTCCCTATTCCAGGTCAGGGGACAAGTTTGCTTATATAATTAAGCTGACCTACTCGAACAAGAATGGAGAGTTGCACTGTGCGGATATTTAGAATAGCATTAACATGTCATAGAAAGAATTTTTCAGTTCACTGAATGTTGGGGCTAATTAGAAGACTCTACATCAGTCTGCTTAGGCAGTGGACTCTAGGCCTCTAAACTCATGGAGCAGATGTTTCACTAAAAAATGGATTGCCAGCTGCAGTAAAGAATGTATCTTCTTGAAAATAGAAGCTTGTTATTTCAAAACATTCTTGTAGCTCCCCTGGGGTAAGGAGAGACTAACAATACTGATTGATTATGTGTAATATGTGACTTGAAAAGAGAAAGGAATTTTCCAGCATAAAATAAATGGTCAATTCCTGGGATGCAGCTAAGTATTTCTCTTCTGCTAAGGCATTAGCCCATACCTCTCAAGAGATCATGAAAAAGCATTGCCTGCTAGGCTCTGAAAATTTCTAAGCGGCATCCACTGAAAATAATTTAGAAGCCTCCTATATCAGTAGCATTAATTAGGGAGATCTGTTTAGTTGATAGGCATCTTTTTACCACGCTAAAATTAAAATTTGATCCTTAATTTGGTGAGGTTCAGGACTCAAACACTAACTTGTGCTTATTTGGACTGTATGAAATTCTCATCCAGGGATATGCAGTTGCACCAGTTATTGCAAGAGGAATCACCTTGATGATCTCTCCTTTGCATAACTAGCAGGAGCTTTTTCTCGATTGGTGTGTCTTCTCTAAGTGGGCACCTTTGAATCTGAAGTCTCTTCAACTTCATATAACTGTCAAAAAACTATGCTTTAGCAAATGAAGAGCCTAGGGCAGAGTTTAAGCAAGCTTACATGCATGGGACTTGTGGAAAGGTGGTCATGTGCAGAATTAATTCTGATCAGTCGGGCAGAACTGAGGGTTCTTAGCAGGGATACATGTGTGAACCCTTAGTTCATTACACCAATTCAAGCTACAAGATTAGCCAACTAGAAGATCACATAATAACCAAGATTTACAGGGCATCAGAACTGATTCAGGAATCAGAAGGCAGCTTGAACTTTGTTGATGCAAGAGGACTGAACTCTCCACTTTCAAATCTAAAACCATGCACACATTCACCACTATGCAAGAAGGCTTCAAATAAACATTAACAACAAATATGGAAAAGAAATATGCAACATATCTTGATTTCAAATCTGAAAATGAATTACATAATCATGGAGCTCAAATGCTCCCATACATCATGGGCTTTACACATACAAAAATCTGCCACTCAACATTTCTAGATTCATTCCAACAGCATCTAAGTATGCAAAATTTCTTCTTCTCAAAAGCCCCCTTCTCCAAATGAGCAGCATCAATATATAGAAGTTGTGTGAGAAGAAACCGCCATTGGTTTCTCAAAACAACCTCCACAAAACCACCAAGAAAACCCGTCACATTCTTCCTATCAACGATCTATCATTTGTTAGAGACTCCTCAAACAATTTCTGGGTTTGGTGCGCCTTCTTTCTAGCTTTCCGAATCATTTTGAAATTCTTAATTTCATTACCGTATGAAAAAGTTATGCCCATTTTACTAAGACTGGGTCTCATAGATACGACTTCGGACATGCAACAACATGCAAAGCTTGTGGCCAACATGCAAATACATGCAAGCAACATGTAAGATTCATTTGCAGCCCATATTATGACATTTTATGACATATATACATGCATATAAGAATTTTTGACTTTCTCCAAAAGTGGACACCAAAAAGGCATATTCCCCTCCAAGATGCTTTCACTGTTTTACCAAGACTTATTTCCCATGCAATTTACATTTACAATTTCACACCAAGGGAATCTACATTGTTGCAAATTAAAATATTATTTTCCAAATGCCTAAGCCCTTATTGAAAATAAACAAAACTAAAAGAGCAATATTTTTGGTGATGCAAGATTGCATGGCACCCCAGGATGCTCCTGCATCAAACATCCGAGGTGAGAAGAAATGTTTCATGAGTTGGAGCTCATGAACATTTAAAAATTCGGTGCTTGTTCTTCAGCCATCTTTCCTCCTTATCTACCACCTGTTTCTTTTTCTTCACCCTACCTTGAAACTTCCTATCTCCTCCTCCTTTCATCCTTCCTCTTTTTCTCCCCCTCATAAAATTCATTTCAAAATTCCAATGTTGTTCTTTCCACCCTACTTCTTCACTCTCAATATCTGCATACAAATTGCCATTGAAAAATTCATAGAAATCAAATAATTCTATTTGTACTTCTTTCATACCTTGTCTTCCTTCATCTTCCTCTTCTTCTATGTCAACAAAATTTATCATGCCTTGCTGTTTTTCAATTTGTAACCTATTATTGCTGCCCCTAACCATCTTTCCCATCTCACCTTCTTTCACCAATTCATCAAAATATAAATCAGGATGAACAAGAACTTCAACAGATTTTGAAACATCATCAAATATCTTAATCTTCTCCTCTTTTCCTACTACTGTATCAATCTCATATCCATTATTGTAAACCATGTCATTTTTATCTAAATCAACCTTTTCTTTATCAGCAAATAATTCTGAAAATTCAAACTTTACCTCAATGTTTGCTGCAACTTTTGTTTCCCCTGTTGTTAACACAAGCCACTCCTTCTCTACTGCTGCAATCTGCTTTAATAATTCATCTTTTTCTTTATTTTCTACTGCTCTTTCACCTCTTTCACTTAAGACATTTTTTATGCATTCTTCTTCACATTGCTGCTCCAAATTCTGAATCATCTCCACATCCTCATGAAGAACAAACTTCTTTGCAACATGACTATTCTCTATCTCTCCAACTTCACCTTTTTTTATGACAATACTATCCCTTACATTCATTTCTATATCCATAATTTCATTAAATTCTTGTGAAAGTGACATAACATCAAACTCATTTTCACAAATATCACAGAAATAACCTTTTACATGTGTATTTTCTTGTTTCTCTAGTGTTGCCCCAAGTTTTTCTTCTTGAATTTCTACTACAATCTTGTTGTTCTCTTCTTCCACCTCCTCCCTTGCACTCAATGGTGTCATTTTATTCATTATATCTATATCTTTTTGAGGACCAATCGCTGCCCCAACTTCACAATCACATTTTGCAACATATTCCTTTATCTTTTCTACATGCAAATCAGTATTTACTTTGCTAATCAATATTTCACCTTTGCTACTTACTGTCATCACTGTTTTCATGTCCTCGAAAGGACTTAACTCTGCTGCAACATAAATTTCCTCTTTATGAATATCCTTATTTTCTCTCAACTCTTTTGTTGCTACTGCAACTTCTGTAATTTCATCCTTCATGTCTTCCAATAAACATCCCTCAGTTTTAGGTTCATTGATTTCTTCACATTCACCCTTTTCTACATACATATCAACATTAATAATTTCTTTGCAAAACTCAAAAGGAGATAATACCTCTGTTTTTGTTGCTACAACTTCTATTTCTGTGCATCCAGCTTCATTTTTATTCTCTTTTATGTCTTCAACAAGATGTACATCCGCTATTACCTCTTTCTTTCTCCATTCATCTTGTGTGCTTCTATTCTTTTCTTCATTTCTTGGTACTACAAATGTGTGGGTTGCTCCCACATGCCTTTCTCTCCATGCTCTTTCCACCATAGGGCTGCAACTCTTCATTTTCTCTTTCTTCTTTTCGCTGTCCCCTTTGTCAAATATTTATTTTTCCTCTTTCTTCTCTTCACCTCCATACACAAGTTGACTTGCAAATTTATTTTTGTTAGAAAAATAAAGGGACTCCTTCATGCCCACATATTCCTCTTCAACCTTCTTATCTGTTGCCACTTCTACTACTGCATTTTTGTTCTTCTTTTCTGGGATCACAAATTTATTAGGAAAGTAATGTCTTTCCAAAGCTTCTACTCGAGCCTCAATCTTCTTTAATTCTTCACAAGTCCATTTTGTAAACCTCCTCTCTTTCCACTCTTCCATAGGTAAAATCCTCACATACCTTCTCATGACCCATCCTTTCCTCTTCTTTAAAGACATCTTTAGAGACTCACAAGTCCCTCTGCAGTTACAAGTCCTCCTTGCAACAATTTCTCTCACTTTAGGGTATCAACCTTCTACAATCATAGGTTCTCCCTGCAACAAACTCACTCTTGATTATCCTCTACCCAATAGATGGTTTCTGGAAGATACACCTCTCTCTCGTGCACCTTCTACCCAGCCTTAACCTCTACTGGAGGATAATAGTTACAGATCCTTTTTCATATCTGCAATAGACAAACATCCTCATAACTCTCTATTTCTTTCACAACTTCAAAACTTCATTTTTCAACACTTTTCACCCACAGGTCGTGGTGCATACTCGGCACTCTCAAGATCTTCTGGCTCTGATACCATTTGATGCAAGAGGACTGAACTCTCCACTTTCAAATCTAAAACCATGCACACATTCACCACTATGCAAGAAGGCTGCAAATAAACATTAACAACAAATATGGAAAAGAAATATGCAACATATCTTGATTTCAAATCTAAAAATGAATTACATAATCATGGAGCTCAAATGCTCCCATACATCATGGGCTTTACACATACAAAAATCTGCCACTCAACATTTCTAGATTCATTCCAACAGCATCTAAGTATGCAAAATTTCTTCTTCTCAAAAGCCCCCTTCTCCAAATGAGCAGCATCAATATATAGAAGTTGTGTGAGAAGAAACCGCCATTGGTTTCTCAAAACAACCTCCACAAAACCACCAAGAAAACCCGTCACATTCTTCCTATCAACGATCTATCATTTGTTAGAGACTCCTCAAACAATTTCTGGGTTTGGTGCGCCTTCTTTCTAGCTTTCCGAATCATTTTGAAATTCTTAATTTCGTTACCGTATGAAAAAGTTATGCCCGTTTTACTAAGACTGGGTCTCATAGATACGACTTCGGACATGCAACAACATGCAAAGCTTGTGGCCAACATGCAAATACATGCAAGCAACATGTAAGATTCCTTTGCAGCCCATATTATGACATTTTATGACACATATACATGCATATAAGAATTTTTGACTTTCTCCAAAAGTGGACACCAAAAAGGCATATTCCCCTCCAAGATGCTTTCACTGTTTTACCAAGACTTATTTCCCATGCAATTTACATTTACAATTTCACACCAAGGGAATCTACATTGTTGCAAATTAAAATATTATTTTCCAAATGCCTAAGCCCTTATTAAAAATAAACAAAACTAAAAGAGCAATATTTTTGGTGATGCAAGATTGCATGGCACCCCAGGATGCTCCTGCATCATTTGTCCATCTCCGTGACCTTCAATAACGAGGAAAGAATACGACCCCATGAGAGTGGCTGCTTTACTATTGTCTGGACATTAAGTCTCACCGACTTAAACTTTGTATTTTGGGGCCGTGTTTGTTGTGGCTGTTTCCTTTTTGGGGCCACTTGATACTTCATTCCTCATTTCCTGGCTGGGCCTGTTTGGTTTTGGGGTGTGATACTATTCCACCTACTATTTCTAAGGTTTGGCTGTATGGTTTACTTTGGTATCAATATATAGCTCTAATTCATCAAAGAATAGTGCATTGGCAGGTTCTTCTTGTATGACAAGTATCCAGGGAATTTGTTTATAGAAACAGAGTTTTATGATATGGCTAACTATTCAAAGGGGACTACTTTTGGAAAAACGTTTATAGAACAAAATTAGTTCCTATAAATATGTAGGGTACCAATATTGGAGATCTGTTTGTTTCTGCATTCAGAGTTCTAAATTGTAATACATTATTTGGTGTAAACTATAATAAAGAGTCAAGACTGCAATGTTTCTGGATTTAAAAACTGGCGTGAACCAGAAAGAATAGTTAAGGACTTTCTTACCTGCTGATCATCCCCGTTGATGTTTGTAATGACCTTGTGGGTATCTTCCATTATTTCCTTCTTTCCTTTCTTACAGTACAAACCATAGTGATCCCCTTCAAAGCTAATGCTTTCTTCCTTTACAGTTTTCTCATTCAGACCAACCATTTTAAGTTCTCTCGGAGCCTTAGGAATGTTCAGCTTTGCGGGCCGATTTCTTTTGAGCGAAGGATAAGAAAGCAAACTGAATTTGCTACCACCAATTTCTAGCTCAGCATTGGTATCTGCAAAAACTCCTCCTTTAGCATGTTCTTCTTTTACCTCAGGAAATCTTTGACTGCTTTCTCTTTGCATAAGCTTCAAACTATGGTCCAAACTCATGTTATTATCATGAATATGTGAGCAAAGCCTTGATGGATGCAAAACATTCCTTGAAGGAGAACAATGGTGTTGGTGGTTCACATTGTTCAAGTGCAGACTAAATTGGGAACCTGCATTGTTCAATGGGGATGATCTCAAAACTGGTGATTCTACATGCATCATCATCGAGTGGAATCGATATCACTGCAAGTCTTCAAGGATGGGGATCTGCACGAACCCAAAACAGGGGAGTGAACCAGAGTTTTCGATTTTCCTCTGTAAGTTCGATTCCCACAACACTCTAGAATACTCTTTCAACGACAGAAACACAATAAGTAGGAAAAAAACCCAACTTTATAGCCTCTGTTCACAAAAAAGCTTTTCAAATACAATGAGCAGAGATCAAGTTTGAAGTGTGTGATCACAATAGGACCTTAAATCAGCAAAGTGCAGAGACCAACTTTGGAGTTTCTGATCACAATGAGGCCCAAATACACACTAAGGAAAAAGGAAAACTATTTTCCCGGGTACCGGAGAAAAACTATGTGATAAACTGTCTACACAATGGAAAAGCTCTTACTGAAAAACTGAGGTTCATATGGATTATAAAGCACTCAAAAAACTTGAACCTATAGATTAATTGTAATTTTGCTGACCAATTCTTTTCATCTCTGAATATATAAATGCAGCGGACTGGGCTTAAATGTTTTCCGTTTTACTCGCACACAGCATTTAGAGGAAGACGTATTCCGTGCATGCGTATCCCATAATTAATGATGGTGATGGAAATTCTTGGAAGTGAAACGTATGATTGTTTGTTTTGACCTGGTAATGCTCTACCTTTTAGCTTTTAATTCCATCAACATTGCCTTGTCAAATCTTTGACTCGGCCAGGTTAATAACTATTTCTGCATGAAGTTTCTTCATAAGAGTGGCAGAAAGAGTCTATGCTCGTCTGTACTGTTTGAAGGACAGCCCAGAAGATGTAAGTGAGTAATAAAGTTGTATAGTCACCACAGTGATGTTCAAATCATGTGGGCATCTCTGTGCTTGTTCTGGCAGTGCCATTATTCTGTGGAGATGTGTGTGAGACAAAGTGCATGTGATATGTACCGTAAAATCAAGGGCATGTTAATGCCCCGGATATGATCAGCCAATTAGTGGTATTTTGGTTTCATTGACACGCCATTCCAAAGTCTTTTCGAGATTGTATTAATTTCAAACCTACCAGAGCGACCTGTCCACTGCTCTGCCCTTGTTGACCATCTCAAACATTTTTCCAAGAATGAGGGAATGGTGAATTTACTAGTGTTTATAGTTAAATTTTTGAAAAGTAGGTGGTATGGGATTACCTTCAATATAAGTCAGAATTAGCTTTAGCTATGTTTTATGTTATTTTAATAAAATATTTTAATATAATTATGTATTTGTGTGTAAAGTAAGGTTTATTCGTTTATAAATGTTTTCATATATTTTGATTTATCGTATTTATATTGACATTTATTTCTATATATTTGTCATTTGTTTTTGAAATTAAAAGCGGCAAATAAGGGTGTCGTCCCTGTAGAACAAGGCTCAACGGGCCAACAACCAGAACATGAGAAGAACAACAAAACAAGGGTGCAAATCCTTAGAACAAGGCTCTACGGGCCATCAACAACAGACAAACACTGCCACTAAATAGGGGTGCAATCCCTAAAAAACAAGGCCCTACAAGACATTTATTTCTATATATTTGTCATTTGTTACATTTAATTTTGTGTTTGTATTTATCTGCTCCTCATTCAGCTTGATATCCATGCTTCCCTCTCCTAGATTAATGTCATGATGTGTGTATTCGCTCCATTTGACCCTTCAAATTCAAAAATTTAATTTTAAATTTAGCTAACTCTTTCTTTTCACATTGTTATGAGATGTCTTAGCACACATTTGTGTAATTTATTGCTTTGTCTCAAGGTATTTAAAGTCATTCATTTGTCCATTAATTCATATGAGAGGAACATCTAAAAATCCTATGTATTGAAAAAAGAATAATTTTAGAAACATTTCATTTTGGAGCGTTGAAGGTACTAGGATTTATATTAAAATAATCTAGGACACTTGCATTCTTAAGGGTGTTGTGTTTGATATTCTTCCACAATTGTGAAGTTGACCTAATCAAGGGGGTTGACTTGGGAGAACACGATTTGACAATATTTCTATGGTATTTTTCAATATTACTAATCTTAGCTTATCAATAAAAAAATAGAGCTATGGTGAACCTAATTGCATAAGTACACAATTTTCCAAACCAATCTCATAGGTTACAAGGTGGATCCATGCCCCATAATAGTTTCATAGAGCACAAGGTTGATCATATGCAACATAGACTTGCACAAAATTCTACATATGTCATAGTTCATAGGCAACAAGCACATTGAGGTAAACATTTTTCAGCATTAATTCAATAAAAAAATTGTATGGCAATAGACCATTATTTCTCATCATAATTCCCATAGCTAAGTGTCTAATCGTCATTTAATCTCAAAATTCATTTATTGTAATTATCCATTCCTTACTGGTATTAATTAATCTAGGTTACTTTGTTCTTGTAAGGATCAAAACCCTAAACAATCTCACAAAAGCAAATAGTAACTCGTTTTCACATAAATTTAGAAATGAAATGAACATCTTCAACATACAAAATGACATATTACATCTCACATGTAAAAGTGTCTAATCCATATTTAAGTACAAGAAATAACGTACATCATCACATGAAGTACTATCTAGTCAAATAATATAGAGTACAAGATATAACTTATGCAAGAATATGACTCAGGCTCTCATGCCCATTTCATCACAACAATACAAGTAAAGATATAGAAGAAACATAATCACTGAAGATTCTTCAGCCACCACTAACCACAAATGGTCATTTGCAAACCAAGAGATGAGAACATGGCTCAAATGTTTTTTTGCCCAACCACAAAGCTTACACTTCCCCAAAATTCTTCCTAAATGAAGAATACCTGACCTTGCATGAGTAGTCTAGCAACCTGAAAATGGTTGGTAGGATGGAATCTGGTGCAATCTGATTATCTACATGAATTTCACATATGAAGATGCTATGCCCTACTATCAGGATACGACAAAGAGAATAAAATACTATTCATTTATTTCAATAGTACACATAGCTTTGGCCAAAGCAAAATAGATCGTAAACGGTAGGTCAATCTAGAAAAAGCAAATCTACTTCCCTATGTTAGCCTATATTCAACACTTGTCTTGAAAGGTAAATCCATATAAAAGAAAATAACATGCATAATGGTCATAAAAATAATTCTTTTCTTTCCATGCATAATAATGGTTTAATGTATAATTGACATACAATTATTGACATGTAATTTGATCTCTAATGATATTTCTCAATTTCATGCAATATTTAATGCACATGCAATTCTAACTAATTTTAGATGTCTTGAAGGTTTAATCCATAAGAAATTAGTTCATAACACATGCAAATAAAGAATATGATCTATAACAATTAAATGACAATTTTGTATTTTAGTTT
>VDFB02262696.1:0-31055 GCA_007258455.2 Sequoia sempervirens | reverse complement strand
AATTAATGATGGTGATGGAAATTCTTGGAAGTGAAACGTATGATTGTTTGTTTTGACCTGGTAATGCTCTACCTTTTAGCTTTTAATTCCATCAACATTGCCTTGTCAAATCTTTGACTCGGCCAGGTTAATAACTATTTCTGCATGAAGTTTCTTCATAAGAGTGGCAGAAAGAGTCTATGCTCGTCTGTACTGTTTGAAGGACAGCCCAGAAGATGTAAGTGAGTAATAAAGTTGTATAGTCACCACAGTGATGTTCAAATCATGTGGGCATCTCTGTGCTTGTTCTGGCAGTGCCATTATTCTGTGGAGATGTGTGTGAGACAAAGTGCATGTGATATGTACCGTAAAATCAAGGGCATGTTAATGCCCCGGATATGATCAGCCAATTAGTGGTATTTTGGTTTCATTGACACGCCATTCCAAAGTCTTTTCGAGATTGTATTAATTTCAAACCTACCAGAGCGACCTGTCCACTGCTCTGCCCTTGTTGACCATCTCAAACATTTTTCCAAGAATGAGGGAATGGTGAATTTACTAGTGTTTATAGTTAAATTTTTGAAAAGTAGGTGGTATGGGATTACCTTCAATATAAGTCAGAATTAGCTTTAGCTATGTTTTATGTTATTTTAATAAAATATTTTAATATAATTATGTATTTGTGTGTAAAGTAAGGTTTATTCGTTTATAAATGTTTTCATATATTTTGATTTATCGTATTTATATTGACATTTATTTCTATATATTTGTCATTTGTTTTTGAAATTAAAAGCGGCAAATAAGGGTGTCGTCCCTGTAGAACAAGGCTCAACGGGCCAACAACCAGAACATGAGAAGAACAACAAAACAAGGGTGCAAATCCTTAGAACAAGGCTCTACGGGCCATCAACAACAGACAAACACTGCCACTAAATAGGGGTGCAATCCCTAAAAAACAAGGCCCTACAAGACATTTATTTCTATATATTTGTCATTTGTTACATTTAATTTTGTGTTTGTATTTATCTGCTCCTCATTCAGCTTGATATCCATGCTTCCCTCTCCTAGATTAATGTCATGATGTGTGTATTCGCTCCATTTGACCCTTCAAATTCAAAAATTTAATTTTAAATTTAGCTAACTCTTTCTTTTCACATTGTTATGAGATGTCTTAGCACACATTTGTGTAATTTATTGCTTTGTCTCAAGGTATTTAAAGTCATTCATTTGTCCATTAATTCATATGAGAGGAACATCTAAAAATCCTATGTATTGAAAAAAGAATAATTTTAGAAACATTTCATTTTGGAGCGTTGAAGGTACTAGGATTTATATTAAAATAATCTAGGACACTTGCATTCTTAAGGGTGTTGTGTTTGATATTCTTCCACAATTGTGAAGTTGACCTAATCAAGGGGGTTGACTTGGGAGAACACGATTTGACAATATTTCTATGGTATTTTTCAATATTACTAATCTTAGCTTATCAATAAAAAAATAGAGCTATGGTGAACCTAATTGCATAAGTACACAATTTTCCAAACCAATCTCATAGGTTACAAGGTGGATCCATGCCCCATAATAGTTTCATAGAGCACAAGGTTGATCATATGCAACATAGACTTGCACAAAATTCTACATATGTCATAGTTCATAGGCAACAAGCACATTGAGGTAAACATTTTTCAGCATTAATTCAATAAAAAAATTGTATGGCAATAGACCATTATTTCTCATCATAATTCCCATAGCTAAGTGTCTAATCGTCATTTAATCTCAAAATTCATTTATTGTAATTATCCATTCCTTACTGGTATTAATTAATCTAGGTTACTTTGTTCTTGTAAGGATCAAAACCCTAAACAATCTCACAAAAGCAAATAGTAACTCGTTTTCACATAAATTTAGAAATGAAATGAACATCTTCAACATACAAAATGACATATTACATCTCACATGTAAAAGTGTCTAATCCATATTTAAGTACAAGAAATAACGTACATCATCACATGAAGTACTATCTAGTCAAATAATATAGAGTACAAGATATAACTTATGCAAGAATATGACTCAGGCTCTCATGCCCATTTCATCACAACAATACAAGTAAAGATATAGAAGAAACATAATCACTGAAGATTCTTCAGCCACCACTAACCACAAATGGTCATTTGCAAACCAAGAGATGAGAACATGGCTCAAATGTTTTTTTGCCCAACCACAAAGCTTACACTTCCCCAAAATTCTTCCTAAATGAAGAATACCTGACCTTGCATGAGTAGTCTAGCAACCTGAAAATGGTTGGTAGGATGGAATCTGGTGCAATCTGATTATCTACATGCATTTCACATATGAAGATGCTATGCCCTACTATCAGGATACGACAAAGAGAATAAAATACTATTCATTTATTTCAATAGTACACATAGCTTTGGCCAAAGCAAAATAGATTGTAAACGGTAGGTCAATCTGGAAAAAGCAAATCTACTTCCCTATGTTAGCCTATATTCAACACTTGTCTTGAAAGGTAAATCCAATTCACATATAAAAGAAAATAACATGCATAATGGTCATAAAAATAATTCTTTTCTTTCCATGCATAATAATGGTTTAATGTATAATTGACATACAATTATTGACATGTAATTTGATCTCTAATGATATTTCTCAATTTCATGCAATATTTAATGCACATGCAATTCTAACTAATTTTAGATGTCTTGAAGGTTTAATCCATAAGAAATTAGTTCATAACACATGCAAATAAAGAATATGATCTATAACAATTAAATGACAATTTTGTATTTTAGTTTTATAGTTTCATTGTAGAATCATCAAGTAGAAACAAATTTTTTACTAATGTCAACTTAATGACAAATATACTACAATTATACACTATGTTTTAAATATGTCGAGACTACGGGTATCACAGTGGTTTTATAACAACAATAAAGAATTCACAAATGATTTCAGTCACTAACTGTCCATTAATTCGAGTTTAATATTCAATACACACACATATAATCAATATGTATGACTATTATCTCTGAGTACATTTCTTTTCTCACTGCGAGCTTACAAAAAATAAAGGTTTGCAACTAATGTGATATAGATTTGAAAAGTCTTATAATTTATATTTCATGTGACCTTTGGGTCTCGGATGCCATAGTGATATGTTAAGCTAAAGCTTCTAAATTGGAGCAACCAAGAGATGTGGGATACATATGGGGTTATGAGGAGGGAAATTACATGAATAAGGGTTTGTGCAAGATCATGGGGGTCCAAAAAGTTGCGATGTAAAAAAAAAAACATTTTTAACTTGCTCAAAAATGTGAAAATCAGCTGACTTTTTCTAGGCTCGGGTAGAAAGGTGTCAAAGCAAACACCAAATTGAAACAAAAAATAGATATCCGTTATTAAACAAATATCCATTTAGAAACGAATATTTGTTATTTAAATCAATTTTTTTAATTCGCTCAAGTCTAGACCGACAACATATTTAATTTAATACATTATTATAATGTTTTTTAATTTAATATTATATAATATTATATTATATTATAATGTTTATATAGTTTTAAATATTATATAACATTATATTATAATATATTAAATATATTATAACATAATATAATATTATTATATTATATTATTATATATATATTATATTATTATAATATTATATATATTATTATAATATTATATTATATTATTATATTATTATATTATATTATTATAATATTATATTTGCATT
Source organism: Sequoia sempervirens (assembly GCA_007258455.2). Lineage (NCBI taxonomy): Eukaryota > Viridiplantae > Streptophyta > Pinopsida > Cupressales > Cupressaceae > Sequoia > Sequoia sempervirens. The sequence continues at coordinate 27,322 of VDFB02262696.1, read as the reverse complement.
ATTATATTGTTATATCATATTATATTATTTATTATATATTATTATATTATATTATATTATATATATATTATTTATTATATTATTTATTATTATATATATATTATTATATTATAATATTATAATATTATAATATTATAATATTATAATATTATTATATTATAATATTATATTATATTATATTATAATATTATAATATTATTATTATATTATAATATTATTATATTATTATTATATTATAATATTATAATATTATAATATGCGTTATATATTATATTATATTATTATATTATAATATTATTATATTATTATATTATAATATAATATTATATATTATAATATTATATATTATACTATTATATATTATATTATATTATTATAATATTATATATTATATTATTATTATATTATATATTATATTATTTTTTTGATCGGTAAAAAGTGATAATTTATTGAAATAAAAAAGGTAAATACAAAAAGGTTTTACAAAAGCTCCACCCGAGCAGAAGGGATAGACCCATACATTCATCATCCCGAAGCTACAATTAACGACACCGATGCCACCTATACACCAAACTAAGCATCACAGAACGACATCCAAAGTCGCCACCTTCAAAAAACCAGTGTTCAGCAAACATATAAGAAACCTCTATTCCAGCTTTAGAAACGAAATAAACCAGCTCACAGCACACCCAAAATTCATCTTCGAATTTCATCAAAACCCTGAAATTCAACTGATTTAGCATTCCCGACTTGGCAGTTAAAAAACATGCTCAAAACAGATCAACAAGTCCCAACCCTAGAACCTCAATCCGCTGTTCTAGAAGCGCTTCCACCCACCCGACATCTCCTTCGTGAGCCCCATTTCTTTCACGGAAAAATGGACGGCACCCTTCTGGGCGTCTGGCTTCTATCCGTTTCCAGGCGATGTAGTTCAAATTTCAACTTCTCCCAAGCTACTGCAACAGCTTCTTTGTAGACCTCTCTATCCGTCCGCCACCTCCATCTAACGAACGGGATTAGTCCCTCCTCTGTAGCCTCGTCCATGTCCTCAATGCCTTCCGAGACATCAAACCCCACGCCCGGCATCGCCCATTCCAAGAAAGACTCTAATTTCCCTAGCAGAGCTCCATCGAACAATTTCAGCATAACCCATTTAGTTTCTTTTACGTCTTCACCCAGCTCCATTGCCCACGCAAAAACCATTGAAGCTATGTCCGCATTAAGTCGCCCCCTGTGCGTCGACTCCATGAAATGCGGCCCTAAGACCGCTATCACCGTGTCCACTACTTCCTTTCGGTGAATCTTTAACACCTGTTTCATGCGCTTCATAGTTGGGGGGCCAGAAAAACCTTTTTGCTGTAATTTTGTTGAAAAACCCCACAATGCCTCCATTACAGACCAGCTTCACACCTTCGTAGGACGCTAACAACATATGGAACGGAATGAACAAAACTCCATCAGACCACCCTAAAAACCCCATCAACTTGCATTCGAAAACTGGTACCGCCGCCAGTTTCACAGCTCCATTTGAATGCATTATGTACAATATTCCCGTCCCTCTATATAAATTTAATAGTCTTTCAGCTTTGCCATTAAAGCTTCAATCCTTTATGAACCGGCTCGTCCTTCGCCTCCCGAGTTAACGTCAGCATCCTTTCATCCGTCACACATAATACCACCTAGGACAAAGACTTTAATTTTCCTGTCCAATGGAGCGCCGCTCCCCAAAACACCTTCTGCGGTGTCATAACTGCCAAATAAACCATCCACGCTGGAGAAGCCGCTCCTACGTCATCTTTAAAAAAGAGGCATGTCGCTACACCACACCACAAAAATAATTAAAAATAGCAGTTTCTAAAATCTTCAACGGCTAGTTTTTCAACTTCGTCAAACGACACTGCCCATTTGGACAAAATGTCCGCATCCTGGTTCCCCTCCCTTTTAATATGACTGACAACAAAATCTTCAAAACTTTCCAGCACTTCACAAATTGCTTTGATGTAGTTTTGTAAATGCCACGCCTTTAACTCCCCCAGTTTAATAGCCTGAATAATTAAAAGAGAGTCACCTTCAAGGTGCAACTTCCTAACGCCAAATTGTTTTGCCAGTCTCACCGCCAGAAGGGCGGCTTTTGCTTCAGCCAGGTTGTTCGATCCATCCTCTAATTTTTTTGCTGCAAGAGCAACAGTATTACCCAGGTGATCCCTGAGAATCACACCAGCACCAGATGGACTAGGATTACATTTCACTGCTCCATCGAAATTCGCTTTAATCCACCCAATCTGAGGCCTAGCCCATTTCACTTCAAGACTTAACTCCTTGTTAGGCTTTATTTTAAAAGAACCTGGCCATGATTTGATCCAGATACCAGGCCATGCCCTTTGAATTCTCCTATCTTCCATTGAAAAGGCACACCGCAAATTCTGTGGCATAGAAATAGCACTGCTTATAGTCTCTTCAATACTGTGCTCAATCCGCCATAAGATCCTTGCTAAGGATTCACTTTTCTCAATAAAAATTCTTCTATTTCTTTCTTTCTAGAGCTCCCAAATCACCAAAGAGGGCGTCACCACCCAAATACTAGATAGAAATGATCCTTTCATCAAGCAGGGCCAGCTTTCGAACACCTCACGAACCGTCCTGTGTAAGGGACCCTGCCATCCCAGCTTCTGTCGGACAAAGTCCCAGCAACTAGAGGCCAACTCACAATTTAATAACAGATGATTAGCCGATTCCTCATCTTGGTTACAGAGAATGCACCTAGAAGGGCCAACAAAACCTAAACGCCTCCTCCTATCCCCAGTCAAAATTCTCCCTCTGATTGCTAGCCAAGCAAAAGCACCTGCTTTTGGCAAAACATTTTTACTCCAACATAAATCCTTAGCCCAAAAAACCTCCCGTTCTAATGAGTCTAGGAGTTGGTATCCTATTTTGACCGAATAAGAACCAGAGGAAGAACCGCACCAAACTAATTTGTCATCATTGCCAGTAATAATAACTTTCCTTCCCTGTAACAGCCTCTGCATGGTCTGGACCTGTTCCTCTGTGATGTCCTCACCCCTAACATCTTTCCACACCCATTCATTTCCTAACGGGCCCACCTTTAAATTCAAGTAATCCCTTACCTGAGTTCCCCATTTATGGGAGAAATACTATTTAAGAGCCAAAATATCAGCCCCGTCACCAAAGTTTGGCAGACCCTCCCACGAATCCTCCCAAAATTTAGCTTTCGCACCATTACCGATTTGCCAAGAAAGATGATCTAATATCGCATGTCTACAAGACACAATAAAATTCCATATTGCTGAACCTTTAGGGGGGTTTCGAATTGTGAAGATTCTTTGCTCCTCATTGGAATCTAGATATTTTTCCTTCAAGATCCTGACCCACAGAAGTTCAGGATTAGAATAAAGATTCCAGACAAGTTTCGCACCCAGAGCCTCATTTAACAACTGCCAATTCCGCAAACCAGCACCACCCCGGTCCTTTGCCTTGCAAATTTTGTCCCAAGCTAATAAAGGAATTTTATCTTCTTCACTAGCCCCATTCCAGAAGAATTTCCGCATACGCTGCCCTATCAAGTTTAGAATTTTCTTAGGGATTTTTAGACACATCATAGAATATATGGGAATAGCTGAGATCACAGATTTAAGCAAAAGAATCCTTCCAGCTGAAGTAAGCCACTTACTCTTCCAACCTTCCAAGCGTTTCACACAAGAATCTAAAAGATCCTTCCATAAACAAGCTTTATTACCCCCAACAAACAAAGGTATACCTAAGTACTTTCCAGGGAGGGAGCCAATCTTCATAGCCAGAATTCGACTAATATCCAGTTGCCTTTGAACAGGGGTATTAAAAAAGAAAATTTTGGATTTATGCCAATTAATGCATTGTCTAGATGCCAAACCATAAATATCAAGCGTGCTCTTCATAACCCTAGCTTCACTTAAGGAGGCATCCCCCATCAGAAAGGTGTCATCTGCAAACTGCAAGTGAGAAATAGGTTCAACCCCGATGGCTACTTTAATGCCTCTCCATAAACTCTCCGATCTTTTTTGAGCAATTAACTTACCTAAAACCTCAGCCAGAATAATAAAGAGAAAGGGTGACATCGGATCACCTTGTCTGATACCTTTTCGAGAGCCAAAAAAACCTTGAGGGCTGCCATTAACCAAAACAGAAAACCTCAGAGAGCTGATACAGCTTTCAACCCAAGTCCTCCAAGCCAAACCAAAACCAAATTTTTCGAGCACCTTCAACAAGAAGCCCCTATCAACCTCATCATAGGCCCTTCTAATATCCAGTTTAACAAACATTTTCTCAATTTTTTCCATTCGCACAGAATGAATGGCCTCATGGGAAACAATTATGCCTTCAAATATTGAACGATTTGGAGAGAAACCGCTCTGTTCCACCGAAATAATAGACTTCAAAACCAACTTTAGCCTGTTAGCTATAACTTTAGCAATCACTTTGTAAACCGTGTTGCACAGAGAAATAGGCCGAAAGTCATCAAAGGAATTCACTTCAGACTTTTTCGGAACCAAAGCTATGAAGGTATTATTTAACTCCTTAAGGACCAAACCATTTTTCCTTGATTCTTCCACCACCTCCCTAAGCTCATTACCTAAAAGGTCCCAAAACTTTTGGAAGAAAATTGCAGGGAAACCATCCAGACTAGGAGCTTTGTCACCACCTAACCCAAATAAAGCCCGCTTCACTTCCAATAACGAAACCTCAGCCATCAGCAATTTATTTTGGGCCTCAGAAATGCAGCTTGGGATGACATCCAGAACATTAGAAATAGGTCCTGAGGCCGGCACCCCAGAATTAAAACAAGCAGAGTAATAATTAACAGCCTCCAAATTGATTTGAACAGAAGAATTAAGAATCTCCCCCGCCTCATTTTTATAGAACAAATCTTATTATTAGATCTGCGGACCTTAACAGAATTGTGGAAGAACTTGGAGTTTTGATCACCCTCTTTCAGCCACGTTTCCCTGGATTTCTAGCGCCAGAAAACCTCCTCACGCTCTAAGATTTCTGAATAGGCCTTGTTTAAACTCTTTTCTAGCTCAAAATCTACCTCACACATCCCAGAAGCTAAGACCTTATCATGGAGATCATTTAACTATTTTTCAATAAGGAATTTCTCACCAAAAATATTTTTGAAGGATTCCCTATTCTAGGTTTTCAAGCATTCTTTAAGATATTGCAACTTCTTAAAAAGAATGAAAGCCTTGCAACCAGACCAAGATGGAGCCTTCCTCCACCAATCCCTTACCAAGGACTCAAAATTAACATCTCTAAACCACATCGATTCAAATTTAAAAGGACATCTATCAGGGGTAGCATCTTCTTGAATCCTTAGACAAATAGGATAATGATCTGAGCCCGAAAGAGGTAATATTTCCGCCTCGCACGTCCAATTCAAAGAGGCCCAATCACCAGCCAAAAAAAACCTATCTAGTTTCTCTGCAATATTAAGAAACCCACTCCTCCTGTTTGTCCATGTATACTCGCCCTTCTTAAAAAAAACCTCACAAAGCCCATTGTTCATCACAAAGTCACTGAAATCCTGCTGACTCTGCCCATGCCAACACCCACCCCCCGACTTATCAGAAGGTCTCAAAATGGCATTAAAGTTGCCACCAAGAAGGAACCTAGAATCATCATTGATCGACAAATACCTGGAAATTTCTTGCCAAAGATCCTTCTTCTTAGCAGAATTATTCGGCCCATAAATATTAAAAATAGAAAAACAGTTTTGTAATTGCGGAGATTCCACCTTTACCCATTGCCAATTTTTCCCCTGGTGAATCAACTGGATATCCACCACAGACTCATTCCAAAGAATACCTAAACCACCCGAAGCTCCTTCAGCCCCAACAAGGATGCATTTCCAATGGGAAAAACATCGAGAAAAAGGAACAACATCATAACTTTTTATTTTTGTCTCTTGAAGCAAAAGTATAGACGGTCTCGTTTGATCAAGACATCTTTTGATCAAACGTATCTTGTCAGAGGCATTGCAGCCCCTGACATTCCAAGATAGGATTTTCATTGCTGTCGGGGGAAGGCATAGCCTTTCCCCGACCTTAATTTACTTTGACCCGCTGCATTACCTGCCAATTCCAGCCTCATTCTGTTCGTTTTAGGGCCTCTCCTCCTTTTTTCCCCAATTTTGATCTTGTTGTTTTGAGCCAGAGTTTGATCTATGGTTCTTTTTTCAACTATGTCAATGTTATCATTTAGACCCAGAATGTCCTCTTCCCCACCATCATCTTCCGAATCTGATTCCGAAGACGCATCCTCTAGAGTACCTCCACTGTCACGAACACCTTCAAAGGCATTATCTAAATTTCTTATCGGAGAAATTGGGATGTCTTTAAATTCTTGAACATCTGGTTCCATTCCTTGACCCATCACCAATGATTCTATACCAACAGCTTCAACTTGGATTTGTTTGGACATCTCCACATCATGTACTGGTTTCATCCACCTACCCTGATTCACCTGAGAAACCAAAACTGGATCCACCTTGTGCCTGGATTCAGGTAAAGATGCTAAACATTGGAAAGCATTGGACAACTCCCGAGGCTGTGGACATACTTGCTCCAAAACTAGGGTATCAGAGACATGTGAGATACTTATTTGCTAAGTAATAAAGGCATTCTCACTGCGAATATCTTCTAGGCCCGCCGAGGATCCTGATGTAGGAAACTTTAATGATACACCCACATGACCCAAAACCTGCTGAGGAGAGCTAGTCGACGTGAGCAGCTGAGAAGGTCGTTCCTAGGCATGCCCATAACAAACTCCAGTGAAAATGTCATCAATTTCCTCTTTCAAGAAACCCCCTCCGCTCTCCTCCTCCAGACGCTGTGGGAGTCCCCAATGCCCAAACCCCCACATCATAGAGCAGGCATCATCCTGAGCCCTAATCTTTGAAAGGGTAATTATCTCCTCTGATAGAGATTTGTGAACAGGAGTTTTCCCTTTATCTCTGGGAGGGAACTCCTTGGAGGAGACCAATTTTCCCACATAGCTAAGACATTCAAAGGGGTTATCCATTACCTCTAACTTCTGGCGCCAAATACCTTCCCCTGTATGTAATTCAATAGTTTCAGGTAAAGAATGAATGCTCTATCTCATGACACATAACTTGGGGTATATGCTGAAGTCAGACTTGTCTACCGCTTCCTTTGATTTCACAAAGTTGCCCAGTTTGCTACCAATTTTTTTTAGGGTTTCAACATCCCAGTATTCATGCGGTAGATTTTTCAGTTTTACCCAAACCGGAATTTCTTCAAGGACAGTTTCATTTGGCTTAAAGTTTGGAACCCAGTCTTTGATATGAAACCCTAAACCATCCATTTCAAAGGGGCCACTATCTATGATCCAGTTCTTATCTTGAGCAGATTTACATATCACCAGATAAAAGCCATTCTCCAGAGTCTTCAGTTCGCATTCTTTTCCCCAAGTTTTATCACACCAAGCCCTTATTTTTGCAAAAGCCGGCCATTTTCCCCCCCATTTCATAAAGAAAGCTTTAGCTTTTAGAAACCTAACAGTATCACACCATTCACTGTTATCTAACATTAATGAAGAAAGGGTAGTAACAAAAATGCGTGGGGATACCTAACTAGGGCCCCCATTATCCAGAGGAACCTTCGGCCGCCAGAACTTTCTTTCCACCCGCCTAAAATCCACTTTTTCGGGTAGCTGCCATGATCTAAATTGCTCCCCTTTCTTTGGATGAAACCACTCTTTCTGCCTAGAATTATTTTGAAGACCGGCCCTAAACCCCTTGTTCACCGGAGCCTGCCAAGCCTGATTCTTTCCTACCCAGCTGGAGTTCTGAGAGAACCAATTTCATCTTTTATTGAAAGGCCATCGAGCCTGAGCACCATTACTGTACGCCAGATCTCTGTGCTTTCGAAACCCTACCCGCTGCTGCCGCTCCGCCATTTTTGAAAAACCATTTTTGTTATATTATTATAATATAATATTATAATATTGTTATATTATAATAATATAATATTATTATATTATTATAATATAATATTATATATTATTATAATATAATATTATTATATTATTATATTATTATATTATATTATATTAATTTATATTATTATAATATTATATTATAATATTATATAATAATATATTATAATATTATATATAATAATATTATATTATAATATTATATATAATATTATATAATAATATTATATTATAATATTATATAATAATATTATATAATATAATATATATCATAATATATTATAATAATATTTTAATTATAATAATGTTTTAATATAAATTATTATAATGTTTTAATATAATTATTATAATGTTTTTAATTTAATATTATATAAATAATAATATATTGAATATATTATAATATTATATTATATTATAATGCTTATATAGTATTAAATATTATATAACATTATATTATAATATATTTAATATATTATAATATAATATTATATTATTATAGAATATTATATTTATAAATATAATATAATATTATAATATATATTATAAATAATATAATATAATATATATTGTATAATAATATATTATAATAAAATATATATTGTATTATATATAATATAATATATTATATAATATAATTTTATATTATAAAATAAAATAATATATGATTACCTTACATATCGAAAAAAAACTATCAATTATTTAAAAAACTACATAAAGGAAATGGATATCCATTTCATAACGGATATCTGATTCCTGTTCCATAAAATCAAAAAAGAAAATTCGAGAGCTCATTTTTCTACAGTTTACTAATTGTCTGTGCACGGGTTTTGCATTAAGCGACTCAAATATCCATTTGGGAGTCAATTTTTTTACTCAAATCAATCACATTTCAAAGGTATTTATAAATTTTAATTTTTTTCTTCAATTTATATTAGTTTTGCATTGTTTTTTTTATAATTTTAGTCAAAAATAGGATTTTTACTAGATTTTTTATTGCATTAAAATGATTGTTATTTTTTAAAAATTTCATCAATTAATAGGCTTAAGAATAGTTGATCCCAACCTCGCTCAACCTGAAAACCCTAACCCCACTCAAGATGAAAACCCTCCAAATCCTCCTTCGTTGCGACCGATGTTTCCAAACCAAAATGCACCAACAATACATAAATTTATTCATAGAAATTTAGATCAATTGAGAAACATATGTTGAATCTATTTTAACACTCCTCAAGCTATCATATATGAAAAACACTTTAGAAGCAATCATTTCAAATGTTGAAACTTTGGAAAATCAACATAATAGATCTGCATAGTAGTGAGAGTCTGAAAGGAAATTTTATGCCAATGGGTTATCATATGATGAAGTGAGGGAACTTGATATTGACAAATCCCAGTTAGCCCAATTATTCATCAATCCCAAATAGGATAAGTTGTTTATGTGCGGAAGCCAAAATTTTCAATTAAATGGTGCACACATAGAGGCATATTAGCTAATTTGTAGAGATGTTGGGGGATGGTTTTTGATAAACCACCCAACAACAATCTTGATGTCCCTCAGTATTTTCTCCAAAACTTATATGTTGAGTTTTTCCTAGGGAGGCATGCCAATTACTTTGACATGCGAGATTTCCAGAGTGTGGGTAAAGGGATGTCACAGGATAGACCTAGAGCACACTGAGTCACCCCAATTCTTCCTGCTCTACCTATTGCTGCCCTAGCTCCAGTACCTTACTGATGCAAAGGAAGGACAAGGTTCAACAAAAAACTTGACTATCCTAATCCACTTCCCTTAAGGATTTCTTTGAAACCAAGGCATATGCCCTCTACACACCCTTTGTCCCTAATGACCATTTGAAATATTGGACAACCAGTTATGGGAAACACATTTAGGAAGGGTGGAACAACATGAAATAGTGGGACAACAAGATTTCAATAAATTTTGACACACTAATTAACTTCATGCAACATGTCACACTGACAACACCCAACAATGGCTTATACTTTAACAAAAGCAATGACTAGCGTTACAAAAAGAAAGAAACAGTGGAAACCTCGAGGGCGGACTTGACTTGAGGTACAAATGATCATGGAACACTCCTATGTGATGACCAACAATGTAACCATTCATGGCTTGCAACACTTAACCTTAAACTACATAATTTGTCCTCTTGGGATAGTTATACTAACTCTCTACCAATATCCTTCAAAAAAATGTTCAAGACTCTTGTTTTAGATCTACAGACCTCTTACTACATTCCTCTACCAATGTTAATGGCAAACAAACAATTTTCAATCCTTGATTCATGTATTCTTCCTTGGTTTTTACTATCACACTATCTAATACATCAAATATCAAACTATCTACTGCCTCTTAGCACGTGAAAACTCTTCCTTAAGATCTTGCAAACTTAAAACAAGATAAATTACATGCATGCAGACCTCTCCACCCATTTTGGTGATTTTTCAGCGGTGGAGAGATGAGTTACATATTTATTTTTGCTCACCGCTTACCCTAGATAGTGTTTTAGGCAGTTTTAGAAAAATTACAATAACTCCCACAATACCTAATGAAAATTGATGCAATCAAAAGCAAATGAAAGTAGATTCATGAGCCAACATAGTCCAATTTATCTTAGACCAACATGTAAGCCATACAATCCGTACAAGGTGAAGAAATCAGTCTGCAACATTAAAATGTACAGTAAAATAGTTGTTTCATTCAATGAAACTTCAAAATCAATGTCTTTTTTCCCTTCATTTGAGTATTGAGGATGTTCTCTTTCCATCAATCCAAAACGTTTGTAAAAGTTTCTTGGAGTACATGTAACTGGTTCTTGATTTTTTTTTCACTTTCTAAAAGTTGCATGACAATTTTTTTGCACATTTGGCAACTTTTTACATTTTTTATCAAAACCCAATCAAACACACCAAAAATGAACCCCTATGCTTCTAAATGGTCATAAATGAGCTTATAAGACACCTAAACACACCAAACAACCTAAAACCAAAAATTACACAAAATATGCAAATAAGGTCCTGGTGACCCTACACCATACACCCAAGGGGAAGAAAAACTCAAGTCCCACTTGAGTGCAGGTTTGCAACTGTATATCCATGATTTATAATATCATATTCAGACATCCAAGTAGCATCTTCCATAGGAAGACCTTTCCATTTGACCAAGTATTGAAAATAGGTTGTGTTTCTTATCTTCTTGAGTTCCTTTGTATGAAGGGTGCACTCCACCTCTAAAGGTTTGCTGAGAGGAAGGTTCTAGATCCATTCTTCATCCTCAAATGCTTGGGAACCTACTTCATTACCTACAACAACATCACCTTTGAAAGGGTACAAGTCAGCTACATTAAATATAGGTGAAATGCCAATCCCACTTGGTAACTCAATTTCATATGCATTAGGACCAAACTTGTGAACAACTCTACAAGGTCCAATTTTCTTCATCTACAACATGGAATACTGTCCCTTCGAAAATATTTTCTTCCTTATATGAGCTAGAACCAAATCTCCAACCTTGAAATGGACTTCTCTCTTCTTCATATCAACTTGTTGTTTGTATTTGTCCACACTTCTTTGTAGGTGATCCTTGACCTATTGGTGAATCTCCTTCATAGACACAAAAAATTGCTCACCCTTAGCACTCATCCTCTCCATGCCAATGATATCCCTTAACTTAAAGAATCCCCTAGGCTGCAAACCATAAACAACTTCAAAAGGACTCTTACCCACACTCTTATTCACTGAATCATTATATGCAAATTTTTCCTAAGGTAAGATCAGATCCCATTGAGTAGAATGCTCTTTTGTAAGACATCTTAAGAGATTACCAAGACTCCTATTAACTAGCTCGGTCTTCCCATCAGTTTCGGGGTGATAGGAAGAGCTGAAACTAAGATTAGTGCCAAGTTTCTTCCACAAAGTTCTCCAAAAATTCCCAAAAAACTTACTATCTCTATCTAAAACAATACTTAAAGGTAAACCATGAATCCTTACCACTTCCTTGAAGAACAAACTTGCAATGTAGGATACATCATTAGTGCTCTTACATGTGATGAAATGTGCCATCTTGGAGAACCGGTCCACTACAACATATATAGAATCAAAACCTCTAGGTGTTTTTGGTAAACCATTACAAAATCCATGCTTATTGACTCCCAAGGCCTATTTGGAATAGGAAGAGGCTGACATAAGCCTACATTTGTATTTCTACCCTTGGCCTTTTGACAAATAACACATTTCTCAACAAACTTTCTTACATCACTTTGCATTTTAGGCCAAAAATAGTGCCTTCTCAGTTGCTCCAAGGTCTTATCAAGACCAAAATGGCATGCAAGGCTGCCACTATTCTTCTCTTTTATCAAATTATCCCTCATAGAACATCTAGGCACACAAAGTTGAGCCCCCTTAAATAACAAACCCTCTTGGATCATAAAATCATAATTTATCTTATGTGGAACACCATTAGATTGGCTGCAAGATACATAAATATCCTTGAAATCAACATCATATACATACATACCTTTTAGTGCTTCAACACTGACACTTTGCAATTGGATTTCTTGCACCATGATTTTCCTCCTACTCAATGCATCAGCTACTTTGTTTGACTACCCCTTCTTATGCTTGATGGTGAAGGTGTAACCTTGCAATTATTCCACCCATTTAACATGCCTATGACTGAGTTTCTCTTGACTATTCAAAAATTGGAGGGCATGCTCATCAATAAAGACTATGAACTCCTTTGGAACTAGATAATGCCTCCATTTCTCCAAGGACTGAACCAAAGCATGCATCTCTAGGTCATAGGAAGAGTATTTCTTCTTAGCTTCATTAATTTTTTCACTAAAGAAGGCTATGGGTTTTCCCTCTTGACTCAACACCGCCCCTATGGCATAAACACTTGCATCACACTCAATAGTAAACACTTTATTAAAATCTAGTAAGGCTAATATGGGCTGCTCTGCTACCCTCTTTTTCAAATATTCAAAACTCTTTCCAGCCTCACTAGTCCAAACAAACTTCTTTCTCTTATCCCCCTTTATAGTATCAATCATTGGAGCACAAACATAACTTAAACCCTTTATAAATTTCCTATAAAAGTTGTCCAAACCATGAAAAATCCTTACCCCAGCAACTGATTTGGGTGGAGGCCAACTTAGAATAGCTTCAACCTTGCTGGGATCCATTTTTAAGGTGCCATTTGTAACCAAAAAACCAAGATACACCAACTCTTTTTTCATAAACTCACATTTCTTCAAATTGATCATTAGTTTCTCTTCATGTAATCTTCTCAAAACCAAATCCAAATGGTGTAAATTCTCTTCCTTAGTTTTACTAAAAGCAAGAATGTCATCAAGGTAAACCAAAACAAACTTACCAATCAAATATTTGAGAACTTCATTCATCAACCTCATGAAAGTGTTGGGTGCATTTGAGAGACCAAAAGGCATCAAGGACTAAGGCTCTCTTTGATTAGCCCCTTATTGAGAAATTATTGGACTTGTCTCTTAATCTCTTCATTCTGTTGTGGTGTCATTTTATATGTTGCCTTATTAGGAAAACAAGCCCCTGGTATGAAATCAATGTGGTGACTAATATCCCTCATAGGAGGCAAGGTGCTTAGGAGTTCATCCACTACTATATCAGCATACCTCTTTAGCAAGTTTTGAATTTCCAAAGGCAACTCTTCTTTCTTTGTTGTTGTCACAAAAAACTTAGGCTTGACTATGATAGCAAAACCCATTTTCTCCTCTTCTACAACCTTTTTGAATTCCTTTTCTCCTATCGACATCACATTGGTTTCTACTTGTGGTATTTTATCTTCATCTTTCAATGGTGTTAGAGTGTATGAGACTCCATCTTTCTCTATAGCACATGTATTCTTTCTTCCATCATGCTTGGCATTTCTATCATACTGCCATGGCCTTCCAAGAAGAAAATGGAAAACATCCATAGGGATGATGTCACACAAAACCTTGTCCTTATGACCCCCTATATGGAATTCCACCCAAGTTTGTTCATTCACTAACACTTGCTGCCATTTTTTTAACCAAGAAACCTTGTATGGAGTGACATGAGGCAATCTTTGCAACTTTAACTTCTCTACCATAAATCAACTAAAACCAAATTATCAGTACTTCTAGAATCAACAACTCTACAACATTTGCCTTGGCTTTTGTATGTAGTCCTAAAAAGCGACTTTCTTTGAGGTGGTTCTTTCTCCATGGGCACTTTAATCAAGGTGGGCACTTTAATCAAGGTCCTTCTCATTAAAAAGGACTCTCCAACTTCTGGTTTTGCATTTTGTGATGGTGAATTAACACTTTCAACATCATCTCCACCTTGTGCAATCTGATTTCTTCTCTCACCTTTAAAAGAAGTAGATGGATGCTTTGCTCCTCAGTGCACTACCATGCTTGATGGCCTACAAATTTATTGCATTTATAACACTTTCTAGTGAATCCACTTGAGCCTCTATTAATAAATCTACCTCTAGAATTTGGTCTTCTTCCTCTAAAGTTGCCCCTTGAATTTGATGTTTGTTCTTGTGAGTTACTTGTCTCTCCTTGAGACCTTTGGGATTGTACTCTACCAGAAAAAGTCCCCCTTCCTCTGAAATTTGTCCTTCCCCTACCTCTACTTTGCTTTTCTTGTCTCCTTTTCAATTTTTCTTTAGCCTTTATCGCCAACTGATAACATTCTTCTATAGTTCTTGGACTTGTGAGACTGATTTCATCTTGTAGGCTATACTTTAGCCCATTCAAATACCTTGCAACTTTTTCAACATCTTCTTCCATGTGGCCTGATCTTAGGCTCAGTTTGTAGAACTCTTTTGTGTAGGATTTCACATCCATGTCCTTTTGCTTCAAATTTTGCAACCTTCTTTGTATGGCATAATCACTAGGTAGAAATTTACCCTTCAATTTTGCAACCATTCTATCCCAAGATGTGATCTTTGCTTTACCTTTCTTTTTCCTCTCTTCTTGCACATAATCCCACCAAAGAATTGCATGTCCTTTTAGTTTTTTTCTTGCTAATTTAACTTGTTGCCCCTCAAGTATCTCTTCAAGCTCAAAATACTTGTCTAATTCTCCTATCCAATCTAGGAATTCTTCTCCATTAAGACTTCCTGAATATACTAGAAGCTCTATTTTTATCTTGGAACCATCATTCTTAACTGCCTTTAGAAATCTCTCCAAAGTCTTCTCTTCAACATCTCTTTCTTCTTCCTGTTCTTCTTTTCCCACTTCTTCTTCTTCTTCTTGCTCACTCAAATCTCTTCAACTGTTGTGAGTCTTGCATCAAGGTTGTCCTTTATGGATCTCAATTCTAGGGCAAGAGCATATTTCACCTCTCTGATTATTCTTTTCACATTCAACTTAGGAGCCATCTTGTCTTGACTTCAAATCAACTTATTTATCACCTCTTACTGATTTTCCTTGCTCTGATACCAATTTGATGCAGAGGAAGGACAAGGCTCAAAAAAAACTTGATTGTCCTAATCCACTTCCCTTAAGGATTTATTTGAAACCAAGGCATAATCCCTCTACACACTCTTTGTCCCTAATGACCATTTGAACTATTGGACAAACAGTGATGGGAAACACATTTAGGAAGGGTGGAACAACATGAAACATTGGGACAACAAGATTTCAATAACTTTTGACACACTAATTAACTTCATGCAACATGTCACACTGAAAACACCCAATAATGTCTTATACTTTAAAAAAAGTAATGAACAACGTAACAATAGGTAACAATCACATTAAAAAAGCTACTTAGAATAACAAATCTATATTATTCTAAACAACCTAAATGACAATGAAATGGTAATAAAAACTAGAAAAGATGCTTAGAATAACAAATCTATATTATTTTAAACAAACCTAAATAATGAACCTTAGCAAATAAACAATATGAAAATAACATACCTATCCCATACAACAAATGATCCACTACTCAAGTGTTCCTGAAGGGTCATCTCTTACCTTTAGAGTATCGAGTAATGCTTCATGATCAACACTAATAATTGTCCATATTATTTTCTTTGTTTTTGGCCTAGCATGATGTCTCAATAACTTAACATTTTTTGCTATAACAAGGTGTGAATACATGAGAATGGTTTAGTGTTTTTCATAGTCTTCAAATGAAGGTATGCCATTATTTCTAATCATACATGTTCACAACCAAGTTTTGAAAACAACAACTGAACTTGTATGATCATAAGTTTTTTATGAACAACTAAATATACTTAGAACAACAAATCTATATTATTCTAAACAACCTAAATGATAATGAAATGGTAATAAAAAATAGAAAAGATTCCTAGAATAACAAATCTATATTATTCTAAACAACCTAAATGATGATGAAATGGTAATGCAACCAAGTTCTCGAAACAACAACTGAACTTGAAGGATACATGAACCCATCATCATCTACCATTGGTTGTGTTAGCTTTTTCTTTCCCTATACACATCGTACCAACCAATAGTTTGATCCCTCTTCATTCCCCTATGGTGCTACAACTGCATAGACATGTCCTGGCTGTACAAGATCTAAAATATGGTCATAGTCAAGTGAACTTTCAATTTCATCTTCTAAAGAGGATTGTGGTATAGATAAAGGGGTTAGTTATTTTGGAATTCATGTATCTACACACTCACTTGGCTTGCATTTATCCCAATCACACTGAATACAATTCTGAAAAAAATAAGCCAACTCTCGTGTCCATATGGTCCATGCACCCGCATTTGAGCTTCAAAATGAATGCATCTTTGAAGAATCTCTAATTGTTTGAGATTCCATTTTTTCTCCCACTGTGCCCTCCTCAACCAACCAAAAGAACCTGCAAACTTGTGAATAAAGTGTCCATCCTTGTGATAATGCATAAGTACACTAATCAACAATAGAATGTGCATCATTGAATGTTGCACCACCTCTGATCTTCATGTGTTCCTTAACTAGAGCTCTCCTCACACATGCACCTACACCATCATGCTCACCTTTTCCATTCCTAGCTTAAAAAAACTCCAAATATGTGGTACACTCCTCTCTATATGCATTCTGCTCAACCTATAAAATATGCAAGCATTCTTCAATTTTCATGTGCAGTTATCTAACCAAATGAGATGTTGACTCGTTGCAATACCTTTTTCTTGCAAGAACTCAAATAAAATTTCAAAACAATGTTTTACAAACTCAAATGAATGAGATCTATCATCACTCATGTAAAAATGGTACTCCCTAATTATCTTCTTGTCCTCTTCTATACTATCAGGGGCATGTCTATATGTTATGTGGTCAAAAATAGAAATTTGAATAGAATTATAATATTGTGATTATACTTCATTCTATGGCTCAATGTGTAATTTTCAGCAAAATCAACTATGGATACAATAGTTCCAATCGAGAAAGAGTCCTTACACATCTTGAATTGTCGATCCAACCATTGTGACCTATGGATATGCCTTGCATACTTATAGAAAAGATTTTTCTTAAAATCAAAAATAAAATGAACAACACTTACCTCTCTTGTAACCAACTCATATCTAGAACCTTCACCTCCACTCTTCAATGTGTATTTTATTGTCTCAAACCTTTTTTTCTCAACAATATTGTTACCAAAATCATGTTCGTTGTCCTCATGAAAGCATGTTACAAAATTTGATAAACCACCACATTGCAAACACATTTCATTTAAACAATAATTTCTATAAAATAAGCAACCAACACCTCTAATGCATAAAAATAAATCTAACAAGTCCCTGGATGACTTGGAAAGTTGCATTGCATGACACTCCTGCAACATTTCATCAGTATGCATAGCAGAATGAACATGACATAATAATTCATGATACATTGAAAACTCAACATGGTATTTACAACATGTATTATGAACATTAATAGGTACACAATAAAATGGCTTGCAAGACTCAAAATCCTTTTGTGAGATTTACAAATTTGGATGTTCTTGACAAAATTGTTTATACAAAATTGTTTGGCTACATTCCAAGAAATGTTTAGGATGTGGTGTGTGATCTCAATTACCACTTCGTAACTGTAAAACATCATTTACATTTGGTGATACTCTAGAGTGAGAGTTCCAAAATTGTTCAATTTGCATCTTTACATTATTGGTTAGCTTCTTCCCAACACATGGAAGCCTTCCACTAAAATCCCATGTATCATTTTGAAGAGGACTATCAAGTCTCCCTCTTCTTGAGAGTGCTCTATTTAATGTTTTACGATTTAGATTTAAATCAATACAATTTTGTCTCATTAAACAAGCCTTTCTCAAATGATGGCTTACTAGTGAGGTTGTGATCACTCTACGAACAACCATTTTATCTTTTTCCTTACTATTCTTACCAATAGAAGTTAGAGCATTAAAAATATTTTTTTATAATAATACTATTTTTTTCTGATTCTTTGGTGACACGAATCTTCAATTTTCTTAATAATGGTCTCATTTTGTAAGACTTTGCGATTGCACAAAAAGTTGACATTGTTTGGTTAATGTCTTATCGAAAAAGTATTCATTGAACATATTGGTAGCCCACAACTGAATTGTTCATGGTGACCATTTTCCTTGAAGATTATCTATTATGTTCTCATCTATTTCAAGCAACTATTTAGGGGTTCTCATGTAATTAGGTTTTACATAAGGTTCATTTTCAACATTTTCAATAACAATTCCAACATTTTCATTTTCAATATTTTCAATATGTTCAACATTTTCAATAACAATTTCATTTTCAACAACATTTTCATTTTCAATAACAATTTCATTTTCAATGTTGTTCACATTTTCAATTTCAATATGATGTTCAATATTTTCAAATTCTATTTCATCATCACTTGAATTAACATTTAACAGTGCAAAAGAAGCTTCAACTTGATTATTTGTCATACCTTGTCTTCTTTTCCTATGACTTTCTCTATCTTTTTCTCTATATGCTTCAAATTGATCTGTTGTTAGTTTCCTCTTTCCTTTTCTCTTATGGCGACTACTGCCTCCCATTGCACAAACAAAAAAACACACACAAATGATTGTAAAAGTTAATAAAGTGTAAAAGAATCTCCCAAAAGCTAAATTTTGTCTGATACAGACATAAAACATGAGATTTTAGTGATAGAAGGAATGTGGGGACCATTGGAATGCTCAAAACGGTCCCATTTTTTTTTTATATAACTCAGTAAATGGATATCCATTACGAACGAATATCTGTTTTGAACGGATATTTGTTTATAATGGATATCTGTTATAAACGGATATCTGTTTACTTTAGTTTTAAGAATTATTATTAGCATAATATTATTAATATATTATATTATGATATATTTTATATTATATATTAAATATATTATATATTATGATTTATATTTATTATATATATTTATATAATATATTATATATTAATATTATTATTAAGGTATTATTAAATTAATATATTAAATAGTATATAAATTATATTATATACTAATACATCTCTCTCCCTCCCTCTCTCTCTAGGTCTCAAGTATCTCTCTCTCCCCTCTCTCCCTCACTCTGAGGTCCCTCACTCCCTCTCTCTCTCTCTCTTAGTTATCCATCCTGTCCTCCATTCCCCTCCATTCCTCTCTCCTCTGTCCTCCTTCCTTCTTCCTTCATCTCTTGTCTCCTCTTGTCTCTCTCTCTCTCCTCCTCTTTCCTCTTTCCTCCCCCCCTGATCCACTCCCTCTCCCTCCAGGTCCCCTCCCTCTCCCTCTCCTCTCCTCTCTCTCCCTTCCTCTCTCTCCTCCCTCCATTCCCCCTCCCTCTCCTCTCTCCCTCTCTCTCCCTCCCCTCACTCTCCGTCCCTCTCTCTTGGTCTCCATCTCTCTTCTCCTCTCTCCCTCTCCATTCTCCCCCCTCTCTCTCTCCCTCCCTCTCTCTCCTCTCCCTCCTCCGTCTCTCCCCTCCTCTCTCCTCTCTCTCTCTCTCTCTCTCTCTCTCCTCTCCCCCTCCCTCTCCCTCTCTCTCTCTCCAAACCTCTTGGGTCTCTCTCTCTCTCCCTCTCAACTCTCACTCCCTCTTAGGGCACTCTCTCTCTCAAGTCCCTCCCACTCCCTCTCTCTCTCTTGTGAATTGGCCACACAGATCAATAAATATATATAATATATACTATGTAGTATATACTACATACTATGCAAATTATATATTATATATATAATATATATATTACATAATATTAATATAATATATAATATAGTAATATATAATATATAATATATAATATAATGATATACTAATATATAATATAATACATAATACATAATATATTAGTATACATTAAAATATTAAATACTATGTATTATAAATAATACAGGTAATGGATATTCGTTTAGTAACAAATTTTTGTTTCTAAATGGATATTTGTTTATAAATGGATATCCGTGTTTTCTAAAAAAATCAGTAGGCTAGATATTTGGCTCGAGATTTGGTTTAGGATTGCCTAACCTGGAAAGTCAACCCAAAAAACATGTTTACAAAATTTGCTTAGTTTTCTGAAGTTCGCCCTTATGGCTGACGATTTTTTTTATCCAAATTTCATGAAATGAAAAGGGTTTATAGAAAAAATTGTTAGCTTTCCACCAATATAAGATATCTGTTATTTTGAATTTAATAAATAATTATTATTGATTTTCTACATACATTACGACTAAAGTCCTGATTGATAGGTTGATTGAAAAAATTCTATAACTTTAAAACTGCTTCACATTTTTTGAACCTAAAAGATGTGTCACATTCTATGCTTCGCATACTATAGGATAAAAAAAATGAATTTGATAAATTTTTGACCAAGTTATGGTGGTTAGACAAACACATTTTAATAATTCTGAAATGTTCTAATAAAAAAATCATAACGAATTATTTACAAAAAAAAAAATTACAAAAAAAAATCTAGCAAATCCGGGTATGTGTCCTCTACATATATTGAAAGTTTCAAAAAAACTTATTATTTTTTTCTTGTACTTAGGGTGGTCAAACATACACCCACTTCTTATCTTTTCCCTAAAAAATTAGTACCACTGCATTGAAATTTCAAATTTTCGCAAAACAGATTTACTTTTTTCTAAAAAAGGACTAGTGGCCTAGAAACTACATTCAATCTGCTACAAGTTTTGTTCTTACATATTTTTCAAATTATTTTAACAACCTATTGAAATTTTTATGTCAAGTTTCCTAACTCTATTTTTATGAATTTTCATTGCAACTTAGGGGCCTAATTTGGACCCCCATGATCCTGCATTGACCCATAAGAGTGTGAGTATAGTATTTTACATTTAAAAATAGTTGTCGAGAGGTATGGATACAGGTATGGAGACTACACCTTGAACACTTCTTCCTTAGTGACTATGTTTTAAACAACTTAAAAAGAAAATCATTAATGGTCCCTCACGGTCAACATGAGAGAAGAAAGAAATGGTTCAAAGTTACAACAAGCTAGGAAAAATTGCTAGTGGAAAATATGTGCCCTTAGTTTAACTTTTATGGATAATTCAATGGTTATTGTCCTTAATAGGAATTTTTTTATAAAGAGACAATGCATGCTATTCTTATCTCTCTTAATGAACTAGAGGCTAAACATGACCATAGTAATGCAACCAGACAAATTTTCTCAATAATTATGCTTAGAATGTAATCATTCATAAGAAATCAATTCTTTTAGGATTGGATGGTGTGGTTGTGACATCATGATTTTTCTTCTTGTTTGTGAGATTCAATTAGAAATAAACCTAAAATGTTGCATTATGCTTAAAAATTACCATATATACCAGTGAATGAAGACAAATTAATCCTAATGTTTATTGTTCAAATTTTCCATTTAATGTTGTTTATAACAAAACCCATAAGCATCCCTTATAAAATGGTAAGATCTCTTACCATTTCTTGTATTCCTTCACCTCTCTAATAGTCTCAAAGCACCTGAACCAAGCTTAGTAGAGTATTATTCTGGTCTTCCAGTTTCTTGCCCTGTGTTAACTCCTCACTCTGCTCACAATGCCAACCTTCTTTGTCCTTTCCTGTATTCTTGGTCGTTACAATTATCCTTGGTCGATGCCAATTAAAATCTTCAACAAAAACATGCTTCCTTTACCAAGCTCTCTCTTATTTATGGTTTTTCATAGTCTCATGCAAAAAAAGCTCAACTCTAGTCTCTTATTTTAGAACCAAACTTTCGAATTGCATGATTTTTCATACAATTTTAATTTTAATTTAAAACTTATTTAATTTAATTTTTGTTTTCTTTTTAAATAATAACTATTTATATATTCATATATATATATATAAATATTATTATTAATATATATAAATATAAATAATGAAATTTATCATTATTATTAGAAATAAATTTTTAAGATTTCCTAATTAATTTAATTTTGCAAACAAAACATCCATAAGACATAGTCATTATCATAACACAAAAAAGATAATGTCGTATTTAGATTACACAATTCAATCATGTTGACTATTGTTGGGAAACTAGGTCATCTCTACCTCAACCATGTTCTTGCTTTCAACCTATTTCTACACTCATTTGATCTCAATATCTCATCAATAGGTTAACTCATAAAGCCATAATTAATCAAAATATTTGTATCATAATAATTCATCATTATTTTAATCATAATAATCATGTATTTTAAAGATATCATCTAGTTTATCATCCACAAAAATACATTAATCACATATTCTCCAATGGTCTCTTCCAATTCCAATTATTATCAAATAAGTTTATGCAAGCAAAAATCAAGATGTGATAGTTCTTCATTTGTTTCCCTTTATTTAATTAGCCTATATTAACATAAAGAAATTTATTTTTCCCTTACATTTTTCCAAACCCATTTATTCATATACACCCCTTAGGGTTTGATGTAAGGGCTATACCTTCACCTCTTTTAGGATCTTCAAATTCAATATAATTATATGTTTATCCTTTTGTTTAAGATTTCCTAGGGTTTATATTTATTTATGTTCACATATGTTTGTCTCATTTTAATTAGAGATTGACTATATACGTAGTGATATATTGATTCCACCTTCCCACCCTTGGATAATCCATCACTATGGATCCTTTTCGGTCATTTTCCTTGGTTGATATGTATGGACATATTTTTTATTTTACTTTTTAAATAAAAATAATTTTCTAAAAAATAAGTTACAATATATGGTGGCTTAATATGGTAGCATGCTAGCAAAACATATTTTTTCTAAAAGAGCCAATGATAATATGAGTAGTTGTCACAAAAATATGTATCCATCTCTTCTCAAGCAACCAAACTAAACTGATGTCTAAGAGAAGGATTCAAATAGTTAAGCATTTACTACATAAAATATCTTGTAAAAAAATGAACCATTAATAGATCATGCCCCATAGATCATTCCCAACAATATTATATGTTATTACTACATTTATAGAATTCACAATCAAGTGTCTTAATGATACATTCAACTTCAATAGAGATATGTTCATGATTAGCATCCATTGAAATAGAATGGATAACATATCATCTTGTTGCATAATTTCTAGATCATTTGTTAACATTTTATCTTCATGAATTTTATAAATCATGTATCATCAAGTCTCCAAGTATTCTGTTTGAAATTACACATAGTTCCTTACAAGTTTTTAATCCACTTTTTTTTTTGAAGAATAAATTAAGTGGGAAACAAGGGTCTTGACCCTTTATAAAGCTTCCATAAGGAAAGGAAAAATAGGCCTAAAGCTGCCATAAGGAAAGGAAAAATAGGCCCAAACAACAACCGAAATATTGGGACTGAAGGCTCTAGAGTGCCCTTTTTTGATTGAGTCTCCTAATGTCCCATGTGTTATCTTGTCCTTTTTTTAACCCATTTGTTAATAACCAATCTGAGATATCTAGTCTTGTTGGTCCCTTGAAAAATTCCTCAACATAGTTGGGTAGAGCATAAGATTAGGCCCAATTTCTTATGGAGGTTTTATAAAATTATATAAGGGGAGAAAGTTTTTCCTTTGCAGGTTTTCTCCTTCCATTTGGTTTAGTTGCATTTTCCCACAAAGTGCAATTTGGTTGGATATTCCCACAAATGTAGTTTAGTTATCATCTCTCGCAAAGGGTAGTAATAATAGAAATATGACTAAACATTGTTCAGTGTGGTTTTTGTTGGAATCCAATGCTCAACTAAACTACACTTTTCATTCCTTATTCAATTCACTTACATTTTTCTGCATCTAAACCAATTTTAATCCAATTTAATAGCTTATGGAAGTCTGGTCCCCATTTGAGCTAAACCATTTTTAAAGCCTTATTTATTTGGTTCAAATGGATTTTCTTGCAAGATCCAATTGCATTGCTTCGTCCAACATATGTACATTGATGATGTCCTAATGACTTCATCCCCATATTTGTGGACTTTCCCCATCCATTTGAATTCACTTGCAAAGTGACTTACTAGTTCACTTGTATTTTTCCACATCTTAACATTGTTGACATCATTAATGAGGCTTTTCATCCAAGTTGGATTCTTTTTGTGAAGTTCGCACATTCAGTTGCATTCCTTCCAGGTTCAATTTGGTGCCTTTTTTCACAAAAGTACTATTGGGTGGAAAGTTCTCACAAATGTTTTGAATGGAATCTTGAAGCTTGATAATCTTTTTTCTAACATGTAGAAAGCTCCAAATACATCTAAACATCCACAATTTTGTGGTTTTTCTTTGCAATTATCTTTTTCTTGCTCTTCTACTGAATTATGATGCCTTTAATGCATCTTTCACCAACCACATATTTAATTGGTAAATTTCATAAATGTGCTTGGGCGCCAAAAATTCAACACATGGATTTTTATTTCAGCTATCACCATTATTGTAGAATGGACCAACCACCAAAATTTATTATAGATCCCATCTTTCAATTTAAAGCACCCATTTTGGGTGGAATCAATTTTGGAACATGGATCTGACTTTGTTATAGTGACATGATTTAGGGGTTTATTGAGGGTATTTTAATTTTTTTCTTCATTCAATCATTGGAAAGTATAGGCAAAGCAGAGCAGAGGAATATTCAAAATGGCTTAACTTATAGAAAATTAGTCATAGAGTAGTTGTAAGGAAACATGGAATATTTTCTAACTATAATATAGGAATGTTGTGATATCATTTTTAGATTTATGTTTCCATTGATATATTTAAGCTTAGAAAATGTATCATTTTGAGATGTTTTGTTCAACACATTTGTTGTTTTGAATGTAATCACTATTATAGGAAGCTAACAAGTTCTAAATATGTTTTATGATTTGCATATGGGTTTGGATGTTTATTGATGTATTATTAGGTATATAAGGCTAAAGTGATATTTTTTGATGCTTAGATAAGTAGATCAACTACAATTGTCATCATTTTTTTTTATCATTTTTCCTTATTAACTATGACTCTTCTACCCCAAAATAGACATCGATCTCCTTGCATTTGTTTCAATCATTCACATTTAAACAAAATCATAGAATTTATTTATTTTTAGTTCCAATTTGCATGTGTTTATGATATCACTATGTGTAGGGAGTAAATAAGACCATTATATGTGAATCATGGAACTCACCCCACCTTATAGTTGTGTCCAGGGTGTTATATCAACCAAACAGGGTTAGAGATAACTAGTTTACTTGGTCTAATGATAGTCTTAGGGGCTAAGTAGACAAGTTGATTTTATTTTTTATGAAGTTAATTGTTGCTTATGATAAGTTATTCCAATACATGCTAAAGTATACCATTGGGAACACCCTCTTGAGTTTAAGCTAAGCTCAAATTATAGGAGATCATACAACCCAATCTCATTGAATTACCTCAAAGTTCTCCATAGTTTTGTAGATGAACTATTTTTTCTCACCTATTGACAACCTTGGCCTTGTGAGTAGAATCATGTTCTAAGAAATGTAACAATTATTTTGAGACCTAATAGAATGAAACTATTATCATGGAGTAGCATCTGCTAAAATTGATTAACATCAATTGTAGAAGTCAAAATTTAATAGGTATTTTGTAGTTGTTTTGGGTTACACTAGTGAGAATAATTCAAGAGAAAAAAATATCTCCCTTAGGGAGTGGCGAGATTGTTGTAAGAACCTAGTTTAATTTGAAATTTTGTTCACTATGGTTTGGAGAAGATAGAGAGATGAGTAGCCTATATAAATTAATAATGTAGGAAATACAAAAAAAGAATGTGGTAAATGGAAAGCAAGGGGTGAAAGTAGTTCATTTGAACAAAACAATGTAGAAAGAGTTGGAACCTTGGGTAGAGGTGATTCCTTTAGTGACTTGAGAGGGAAATATCTATATACTTTTGATGATTAAATAGACTAGCTACTTAGAAGAAAAAATATCAATGTTGATGAATTTGATATGAGGAGAAGCAATAATGCAATGGGTTGATTAGGTAGAGGTGGACACATAGGTAATGAGAAACTATCTCCTACTGGTTCCCTAAGGTCCATTTTAAATCAGACCTTCCATGATGTTGATCAAAATATACCGAGTGATGATAGTGAATGAGCAATAACAAATCTAGATGAAGAGCTAGAATTGATTGGTAGAGCCAAGCGAAGAAGGTAAGAACTTCAAGATAATATTGACTGATTGATTCAAGCCCATGATCATATTTTCCAACAACAAAATCAATAAGTAGGTATTCAAAGAAATGAAAAAATTGTCCATAACCAACAAATACATCAACAAAAAAATATACCTCATAATGCAAAGAGTAATCACTACAAGCAAGATCAGAGATTTGCATTAGTTAGGAAACCATTGAGAAACAAAAGGTATAGAAAATTGGACTTATTTGGGATTCCAAATTACCCCAATCCCATTCCTAATGACATTATAGGAAAAGTTCCAAAATTCCTAGGGAATGATGATGTGATTGGGGAAGAGCACTTGAGATAATTTGTCAATGTCACTTATGAGTATGAGATTGAAGATAAAGATATGATGATGAAGTTGTTTGTTCACTCTTTGGAGGAGAGTGTCAATGAATGGTTTGGAAGTATACTTGATAATAGTATTTCTTCTTGGGGAAATATTTTTGATGTTTTAGAATGTAATATGAGGATAAGGTTGATCCAAAGTTTGCTATCCATGAACTTACCACTGTAAAATAATATCAATGAGACAGTGATTGATTTCAACTCCAAGTTCATCCTTGCTATGAGAAAGGTACCCCAACATCTTAAACCCAATAATTCAATGTGTCTTGTGCTTTATTATGGTGCATTTAATTTTAAAATAGGATATTG
>VDFB02262695.1:0-16982 GCA_007258455.2 Sequoia sempervirens | reverse complement strand
GAGGGTGATTCACACTTCTATAGTAACCAAGAGGGTGTATTCTCCCCTCTACAGTAATTAGGAGGGCGTATTCACCCCTCTATAGTAAAATGTCAAAAACTATGTTCAAATGTCAGAAATAATTCTCAAGTTAGGACAAATCTACCCCGTTGCAATAAAATGTTAGAAACAGTTTTCAAATTAGGGCGTATCCACTTTGCTACAGTAAAATATTAAAAACAATTCTCAGGTTAGGGCATATCCACCCCTTTGCAACAAACTAGTTAGAAACAAAATATAAGTTAGGGTGTATCTGGCCCTCTACAACAAACTTATTAGAAACATAATATGGGTTAGGGCATATCCGCCCCTTTGTAGTAAACTTGTTAGAAATAGAATATGGGTTAGGGCGTATTCACCCCACTACAACAAACTAGTTAAAAACATAATATAGATTAGGTTGTATCCACCCCTTTGCAACAAACTTGTTAGAAACAAAAATATGGGTTAGGGCATATCTGCCCCTCTACAAAAAACTTTTTAGAAACAAAATATAGATTAGGGCATATCCGCCCCTCTACAACAAACTTTTTAGAAATAGAATATGGGTTAGGGCGTATCCGCTCCTCTATAGCAAACTAGTTAGAAACAAAATATAGATTAGGGTGTATCTGCCCCTATGTAGCAAACTTGTTAGAAACAAAATATGGGTTAGGGTGTATCCACCCCTTTGTAGTAAAATTTCTTAGAAACATAATATAGATTAGGGTGTATCTTCCCCTCTGTAACAATCAGGAGGACGTATTCTCACTTTTATAGTAACCAGGAGGGTGTATTTTCCCTTCTGCAGTAACTAGGAAGGCGTATTTTCCCCTCTACAGTAACCAGGACAATGTATTTTCCCCTCTGTAGTAACTAGGAGGGCTTATTCACCCCTCTACAGTAACCAAGAGGGCATATTCGCCCCTCTATGACCTGTTCCTGCAACCAACTTAACAATAGCAAGCATAAAATAAAGGGACTCATTTGTGGGTCCCACCGAGTGTGCCAAAAATCCAATCCTAAGTGTTTATCCTATTCTAAAGATGCAAAACAACTAATATGCAATAAGGAAAAACACATAAGACACTTCAAAGATCAGCCTAAGGAATTGTTAACACAAAGAAAATAGATGAAATAATGCAATTGCTTATACCTTCTCCATGTTGATGAATACCTTGGTTGGCCCTTGATGTTTAAGATCCTTGTGTGCTCCTTAGATGGCTAGATGCAAGATTGACAATATGACTAGATGCAAATGCAAATTACTAAAATGCCTTGGTTAAATGAGTGAAAATGCCTATGAATTGAGTGCTCAAAATGACAGCATAAGGATACTAAAATAATTAAGTGTTGTAAAGATGTAGTAGAAGAGGGGGTATCTATAGAGGATTTTGAAATCTCTAGACAATTCAATGGTTGATATTTATCCAAAAAGGCCAAGATGAAAGGCTATGGTGAGTTGAGGACTCACAAGCCCCCTCACATCTTGGACATGTGGGATGAAGTGGTTAAGGGTACATGATGATGTAAGTGAGGTGAAATAAGGACAAGTGATATGTGAAGGACATGTACCTTAGAAGTACATTGGGAGATGAGAAGATTCCTTGAAGGAATAAATGTGAATTAAAAATTCACATGCTTTGGAGAATCTAGTGGATAAGAGAGGGTCTCCAAAAAGGTGGGAGTTTATCACATGTGACTTGATGTGACAAGTCAAATGTTGTAGAAGATGCATGGGAAAAGGGAATTCTAGGAGGAATAAAAGTGAATTAAAAATTCACATGGAGAAGAGAGGAGCTTTGGATGAATAAAAAGGAATTAAAAATTCCTTGGGGGATGGGGAGAGTTGACCAAGGTATTGATTAGAATTAACTAATTAGTAATTGAAGGATAATTAGGGGTTAATGAGGATTAGAAGCCAACTTGCAAAAGTTGGAGGATGTGACACATCCTAAGCAAGGATTAGGCATGTGCACATCCCTAATGAAGAGATTAGGAGATGGATTAGATGAAAATGACATGTGAGGGATTTAATAAATGTATTATTTATTTAATCCATTTGATGAAAAGGGGATTAAGGAGGGTAAGGTATTTAATTGTTAATTAAATACCTTAGGGATTTGGCAGAATTAAGGGTATTAATTAAATAATAGTAATACTTAATTAACTTGGATAAGAGGATGTTTAGATGAAAAGTGATAAATTTGATAAATTAGGTGTCCAAATTCTGATGTCTACACCTTATTCATGGCTTGGTGAGCTGGTAACATTAAAGCATTATTTATTCCACATTCCTTTCATATTTCCATGTTTCATTTCAATTCAAGGTTTGATTACCAAATGGGTTTGACCTCAAGGAAAATCCCCATTCAGCCAAAAAGAAAACATTTTCCCTCTCTATTTTTGTTTTGTAGATTTTTAGGTTTAGGTTGAAGAAAAGTTGAATATCCTTGCAAAATTGAAAAGTTGCATTTGTTGTCACATCTGTTGTCATCTCATGAAAACTTAGATCCTGAATTTATTTCTGACTATTTGACTATGAAACCTAGAGAATCTAGAAGTGCAGACATAGGAGCATAAGACCCAAAAATCAATTTTGAAAATCTCTACAAAGACCCATTGGCCTATAGGTGAATGAGTCCCAAGATAGCTTCTAGAAACAATGTTTTATGATAGGTGCATAGTATTTTCCCTTCCTGGATCTACTAGAATTTTTACTATTTATGTTGGTCCTATATTTCATCTATCAGATACAACCTTTACATGCCTTCAATGAATGCATTTGGTATTTTTAATATTTCTCCCAAAACCCTTTTCAATTATTTTTGTATACACCTAAAAATGCTCTAGATAATCTATTTAATTAAATATGATTTATTTGATTAATTAACCCTTCTATTTTCATCTATTATTAAATAAATAGAAATATTGATTTATATAGTTCACTTTTTATTCTTCTATCTTTATCATATTATTTCATCTTAATTAAATAAATGAATTTAATACTTTATTTTAATTAATTATCTACTTCTGCTATAATTACCACTTTTAATTCTTCTATCTTAATCACATCATTATATCTATATTGAATAAAAAAGTTTCATACTTTGTTTTATTTAATTACCACATTTATCTCATATTTATTTAATAAACAAATTTCTATAGTTTGTTTTATTAAATTAAATATTCTCTTTTGCTAAATTGAATAAATCTAAATATTCAATTAAGGCATATTTCTACACCTATTTCCTTTTTTCACTCATCATATCCACCTACCAAATTAGATATGAAATATCTAATTAATTCAACTCAGCCTTCACAGACAAATTTGGAAACAAATTGAAGACAAATTACATGCAAACTCCATCTTCTTCCATTGATTCTTCCTATCCTCTAGTTGAATATTTTTGTGGGGAGGAACAATCTCCATAATCTTCTGAGGCTTCTTCATCCTTCATCATTGAATCTTTCAAATCAAATCTAGACCCTTACTTGTTGCCACATCACAAATATGTTGTCGAGAATCTATAAATACAACTTCTTTCCAGAGGAAATGGATCCCAACTTTGTGCAATCATACTATGTAGAAATAGCATTAGAGCAATCAAGCAATCAAGAAATTAAGCAATAGAAAATCATTTTATATTAGAAACCATATAGCAATCATGGCTTTTCATTTAACTGCATCTTATCTTACAGTAGTTGTTTTATCATTCTCATGTGATTCTAAACTACAATATCATCACCATATCATTTAGCAATTTTCATATAGGATTAGATTCCTGCATTTTACAATGTCTCATTCTCTAGATTTTCATTTTAATAGTCACATTGCTTACACAATTTGAGAGCCATAGTGATTTAATAAATTTTGAGATAGAGAGCAATAAGACACTTTTGAGATATTTCCTATTTTAATTAGATTACTTGTTTAAATCTCTTGATATAATGTCTGATTGATTGTGTTTGTTATTCATTTACACATATTTTACTCACCACATAAATTGGCACCTACCATGGGGTGAAAGACTCCAATTTTAACAATTTTCTAGAAAAGTGTGTTCACAAGTTTTGATGTGTTTTTGTTTTAGCATGATTAGGTGTTTTTATGGTGCATACGAAAAGTCTTTTAGCAAATCCAATCATTGTTACGGTGCATCGAAAAGATCTTTCAGTGCATCTAGGCACTATTCTGGCACATCCAAATCTTCTTTCGGTGCATCCAGAGCCTTCTTTTGGTGCATCTCACAATTCTTTTAATGCATCTGAATGATCTTCTAGCCCATACATTCAATACTTCTTTTAGCGCTTATGTATAATATTTTAGTGCATAGATCTCTATTTTAGCATTTTTATAGTCAAACTTAAAATGGTCATATCTTGGTCATATGATGGTCTTTTTCAAAGCTTTTTTTTTGAAATGGGGTAGAATTTCATAAGATATGAAATGGTGTAGGTATTTATCTATTTTTGTAGAGCTTAAATTTTCAATTTAGTTAAAATATTTATAACTAAATTCACTTTCGTGCACCTATATTAGTAAACCTGGAGGAATTTGAAGATGATGCAAACTAGAGTTTCATGACATTTTTCTGATAGATTCTAAATATATTTTTCTCAAAAAATTTTGGAACCAAATTGGTAACTTCTTTCCATCTCCCTCAAAAATTAATTTTCGTGAAAAACATTTTAAAAGTGACACGATAATGCATAATTTTTTCCATGAAAGATAAAAATTCTAATTTTTAAAAAATTTAGATTTGTAACTTTGATGTCTAGTGCTTCCACCCTTGGTTAGATATTTTTATTTTTATTTTTCTTTAATCAAGTTTTAAATTCAATGCAATTATAATTTAGACATAGCGCATCTAATCAGATAACGCGTGAACCTTTTTGTATGTATCAAAATTAACACCTTTTTTTCTTTTGTTGGACTACGCTTCAATAATATCTAGTGCACTCATATTTTCAAATTTTTGTTTTGATAATCTTCATGTTTCCACATGCGTAACGTAGAGCTTTGGATTTTTGGTGAAAAACCTACATTCATAAGAAATAAAAATAAATATAATAATCAACTAGATTTTACCTTAAAATTAGTTTTTGAAGCTTATAATAAGGAATACATACAAAAAATAGAATTTTAATGAATTCATTTGATTCCCCAAAAGGTAATCAAAAGTGGTTTTTTATCAAGATTTTGATAGGTGTAAAGGAGACTCTATTATAGGTATGGTTTAAACTAGCGGGGTTCTATCCAAGGGGCTTGGTCTAAGGTGGTTTGATCAAACCCTATTCAATTGGAATCCTTTAAATATAACTTTTCAAGGCTTAAATCATTATATTTTCTAAAAATATGTGATTTCAACAAAAATTAGGATCTCCCTAGTGTGTAAACCACTATTGTGGTAGCACCGTGAAGTTGCTCTAATTTTTAAGGTTTTTATGCTTAATCATTCATCTAACCCTTATATCTTCTTATTTCTTGATCTCATCTAACATTTTGAGCATTTATTGTAGGTTCTAAGAGGAACATGGAGCATTGAAGTGAAAGAAAAAGCATTTGATATCCATTGTAATAGTGTTTTCAAACACTCATGGGAAAATAACCCATCATATATTATTTTTCATTCATGATTTAAGACCAACTAGCATTACTTTGGGCTTAAACTTAACCATCTACACAAACTTTGTCAAAGTTGGTTAAAAAGAATAAAAAACTTCACACTCAATTTTGGTGTTTTAAAAAGAACTCTTTATTTAAGATAGGCATCTAGCTTAAGTAAAAGGATTAATTGAACCCCTTGTCTACTATGGTTGAAGTGATAGGCCTATGCTCTCCCCTTCACTGGGTGATCAAAATGATAGAATCACTTTTCATGCTTATTAAATCCTTTAGAAGGCCTACCGTAGTGGGAAAAAATACTCACCCTACAGGAACGACCTAAGTGGGAAAAACCAAAGCCAAGTTTTCCAACCCACTATAATCAAAAGTGAATTTGGGGAAACCCAGAATTCAATGATAGTGTGCAAGATAACCATCCCCAAAATATTTTTTCTAAAGATTGGGAGGTCTCCCAAGGGAGTTTATCATTTTCCACACCAAACGGATACCTTTTCTATGAACTTTAGTGTAGAATCTAACTGTGTTAGTTTCTATTTACACTTTTTATATCATGATGCAAGTGGAGGGAAGAATTTTCCCCTAAGACACTCACCATATAACTATTAGAGACCCTGGCCAAAAGTGGAGAATTTGACTTTGGTTAAGACTCAATAAAGGAAAAAGCACGAGCACCCTCTAGGGGTGACAAGGTTGTGTGAGTTGACATAGTTGCAAGCTGTGGGATGTTATATTCTAAATGACCTACTTGAAAATTAGAAAAAGTGCTTGAATTGTCTTTATTTGTGTCAAACCAATGGAAATTGAAAGAATCAGACCTTATTCTAGAACACTCACTACATGTTTAATGCATAGAATCTGAACAATTGTTTACAATCTGGCTTTGTGCGTGAAGTTATTTTTCAAAAAGAAATCATCCAAATCAAAAGTAATTAATTCCTACAATTTCTAGACCAAAAAATTAGTTACCATATAAATAATCAGAATTTTATACACTAGGGATAATAAATTCACTGATTAAAACTAGAAAAACCAGGAAAACTGTCAGAATCATAAAACATTTTCCAAAAAAGTGCATTCACTGTTTGTTTATAGCACATATAATTTGTTTAAACAACACATCTAGGAATATTTTTGTGCACTGGAGATCTATTTTAGCACATTGAACCCAAACTTTAGCACATTAGAGTAACAGTCTAGCACATAGAAGCAACAGTCTAGTGCATTCAACCAATTTTCTAGTGCATAGATGAAACAATACAGTGCATTCAACCAGTCTTTTAGTGCATCAAAAAAAAAAAATTAGCGCATTTTTCAAGTCTTTTAGCACATCGAAAGACTCTTATAGTGCATCTAGAAAATAAAAATCTAGAGAGCTATTTTTAGTGTTTGTCAAACTTTTATCATCAGAATTCAGATTTTTCTCAAAATAGAAACTTTCCTAAATAAAAAAAAATTATTAAACCTACATAAACTAGACTTTACAATTGAATTTCTTCAAATCAAACCAAGATCTACCATCCAAAAGTGTCTCGATAAAACACATTTGATTAGTAAGTTAAGTTTTAGGATCAATCATCCTAAATCAAAGAAACGAAGTTGTATAATCAAACTTATCAACTTATTCTAATCAATAGAATCTATCATTTTGTTTGACTTAAGTTAATATCCTTAACACTATACCAAACTAAGATCAAAATTTTATTGAAAACAATAACGTTTGTATGTCCATTTTAACAAGGTCATGAAGACTAAAATTCCAATAAAAGGAAATTAAAACTCAAACCACCATGGTTGAAATAGATGAGGATAAATTGAATTATTTCACTCAGTAGATGCAAAACCTTCAACAATGACTCCAAGAAATACAAAGAAAAACCACATAAAGAAACCAAAAAATAAACATGAGACCTTCTTCACCAAAAACTACACCATCCAAGTTCAATGTCTTTGAATTTTTGCAAAAGTTCAATAAGCCCAAATCTAAGTCCTCAAACACAAATGATATTGAGAAATCCTATCATGTCACACATTTATCTCCATCCACCATAAGCCAAAATAAACCTCAAGATTCTTTCACTCGAGTTAACAATTTCATCCAATCATCCTCTTCTATCATATATTCAACATCCAATGATTCATGTCAATCTCTCAATCCAAGAATTTTAGCATAGACTCCCCTACACATCAAGATCAATATATTCTTTCCACTCCATCCAATGGTATCAAAATTTCACAAATTCTTCCAATCTTTGATCAAGTTCCCATTTCTCAAGAATCTTATGATGATCCCCTCCTTTCACTTTTCATCCAAAATAATTTCCTTCCATCTCAAGAGACAAGTATCCTTCAAAGTTCTTGCACATCATCTAATCAATCCATACCATCTCATGATTCTATTGCATCACAAGAGCATGATATTTCTTCCATCCTATCTAATAATGCCTTACCAACTGATGGTCAAGACATGCTTTCTATAAATTCTCATGATTCCCTTCCTCATAAAGATCAAGATATGCTTCCATTCAAGGATACCCTTTCATCCCATGAATATGTTTATCCTTCTCATGATCAAGATATGCCTTTCATACCACTTCATAATCATTTTCCAAGTAAAGATTAAAAAAACCCCATCATCCCCATGTCAAGAGCCTATCACACCTATTCAAGCTTTCCATGAACCCCACACCTATAAATTGGGATCCTCCACCTTTATCCATTATGGTTTACTTCCAAGACCTATCCTCTCATCTATATCATATCCTCCCCAAAGTGGACTTGCATCTTGTTTCATAAACAATACATGTCCCATTGGTAAATGAATGTGTCAAAGTATGAATTACAAAGGAAAAGGATTAGGCCTTCATGACCAAGGTATCCTAGAACCCCTTTATGTTCAAAGAAACCCATATCACCATGGCCTTGATTATATGCCTAAGTGTCCTAGTTCATCAAACCTTCCATCTATCCTAGGTCCTCATTCTAGTCATCTATCAATCCTACCCTTCCCTCTATCCTAGGTCCATATCCTATTTCTCAAGAACAACAAAGGCACACATCCTTGATGCCCTTTCAAAATTCTACCCATTAACTCATCCATAATACCTCCATATCATTAATCTCAATCCACCCCTCCCATTTCTCTTGGAAGCAATTTGGGTTCCAAATATCAAAAGCTTCTATATCAAAATCCACATGTATCAAAGGATCAACATGTCTCCTCGAAGAGACATGCAAAAATAAAAGAAAATTTTGATCCAAAATCAAAAGAAAATTTAAAAGGTCACAAAGGCCCATAAAAAGAAAAAAGGAAATTTTCAAAGACCAAAAAGGTCCATAAATCAAAAAGAAAAATTTCAAAATCCACAAAGGCCCACAAAGAAAAAATCAAATTCAAAAGTCATGTGGATTCCTAAAAGTCTCATAGAAGCAATAAAATCTAAATTGGCATCCAAATTTTCTAATCCAAAAGCTTCCTCCAATTTTCCTCCATCACTCCACCACCCTTCAAGGTGTGTGCCAATTTTGATCTTGCCATCCTTTCCATCTATCCATCAAAATTCCTTTCAACATCCTATCCATTATCCAACATTCATCCCCCATCATTCTCCTTTAATCCAAACCTTTGCATAAGTCCTTAGATTCTTCCATCATATCATTAATCTGCCAACATTTAGGAGTCCAATTCCCATTTCCATGGTTTATTAGAGAGATATTTGGTTGTGAAATTTGATGCTTAAGTCCTTCCTCCATCTCCCTATCATCCATATCATATCTTCCATATTCCTCTCGCACTGTACACTTAGGGACAAGTTTTTGTCCATCTTTCATTCATGGTCATTATCCTTTCTATGCTCATTCCTTACATTTTCACCTTTGATCTTGACAAGTTTAAGGATCTTCTTGAACATAATATATCTTATCCTATACACTTTATCCATATCTTCATCTTATCCATTTTCCATCATTCTTACTAAATACATCCTTTCTTCCTTTCCTTGGTCTTGATGAGGAATAGGGGAAAAATACTTGGGCCTTGTGTATGTATCTTATCTAGTTAATCTTGATCATCCCATTCATTATTTTTATCCTTGCTTTCTTCCATTCCTTATATCCTAGCTTATCAAAATCCATGTCACCATGTCCCTTTGCAACCTTGAATCTTATCATGCAAATCATATTTGAGCCTAGCTGTAAAAAATTATCCAATTCTCATATCTTTTGTCAATCAATAATCAACAATCATCAATCTTATCATACTTAGAGGAAATTAGTGATCATAAGTACTTATCATCATCATGCCTTATAGAATCAATCATTCTTGGTATCTTGATCAATCAACCATTATCATCTTTTTACAAGAGATATGTTGCTTGTGTGACATGTTTTGTAGTGAATCTTTCATTTTGATCTATCATTTATCCATGGTTGCATTACCCCTATTGTCGGGCATCTTGTTCCTTTAATTACTCATATCATCTCATTTCATCTTAAATATCCTAAAAGAAAAAAAAAAGTTGTAAAATCCAAAAAATCAAAAATCAAAAAATAAAAATAATTTTAAAAAAAATACAAAACTCGTGGAAAAGAGAAAAATACAAAAAAAAGTGAAAAAGAGAAAATATGTAAAAAAAAAAATCATAAAATCTAAGAAAGTGCAATGAAACCTCATGTACATATCTTGGAAAAAGTGGTTGTGTCTCACCCTAGCTTGGGGGAAAAATATTGAACTCACTGGGGACAATAAACTTTGAGCTTAAACAAATGGACAATGACAGTATGACAATGCAGCAAACACAATGATCATAGGGAAACTCAACATTGAACATACATCAAACACCAAAACATTTTAGAAAATCAACCATCCATATCATATAGCTGAAATCAAATCAATCAAAACAACTCTAGATGGATGATATTCTTTTGAATCATGATTTTATCGCTTTATCTTGAATGTTCAAATGTTGTACTTTGATTTTTGTTATCATTTCTTTAGAGAAACTTGATGATGTATTGAACTAGATAAGCTAGGAAGGAGAATGTTATTTTATTTGCTTGCTATCTATGAGTTGATCATTATTATTGTGTGAATTGTTGCAAGATGTGCTCTACAAAGTATCACTGATGACATTCTAAATTCACATAGCAAAATGATTAATTATTGTCTATTTATGCAAGAAATGCTTAGGTTCGTCTTAGTTTAATTATACCTAGATGCTTGTGTTAACTTGCAATATATGAAAGTAGTACTCAGGACATCATTGTCTAACTTATACCATCGATGCTTGTACTCACTTTCAACATTTTAAAGGCTCAATGATGATAAAAAGCACTATAAATTGACTATTAAGGTGACAACATTTGGATATGTATATTTGCATGGTTAAATTAGATTGCATTCATGTTAGTTTTGCATCTATATTATAGATTTTCCAAGGTTGGTGAATCAATAACATGATAGAGAAATCATAAAATATTTGACTGAATAATTGTACACCATCAAGTTTTAGTACATTAATTAATCAATCCACCTATCAATCTAATCGGATCTAGTGAGACTTTGATCAAATCTCGTGAGCTACTATCATTGAACCTCGCCTATCATGAGGTCAAAAATCAATCTATTATTGATCCTCGCCTATCATGAGGTCAATCAATCAATCTATCATTGAACCTCACCTATCATGAGGTCAATCATCAAACTATCATTGAACCTCGCCTATCATGAGGTCAATCATCAATCTATTATTGCACATCGCCTATAATGAGGTCAATTAATAAAATCAACCTCTCTTATCATGAGTATCAATCAATCAATCATGAATCTAACCTATCATGAGATATAATCTTCTAATCTATTAGGATCATAATCAATATCAAATCAAAGGCTGACACGATTGAAAATCATCAAACACAAGGAGGAAAAGTAGGGCAACATTTAATCAACTGGTAGAATCAATATTCTTTATTAGGAGGACAGTCTTTATCAAATCATCATAAAATCATAATTTTTTGAAAATTTCTAAAACTCAAAGAAATAAAAAATTCATTGATTTATCTCGAGGGGCATATATCTATCATCACTTGAAAATCAACATTTTGGGCATATAAAAAAAAATCACAATACTAGCAGCTAATTAATAAAGCTTCTTTGAAGCAATGTGTAAACACATCACTCAAAGAGGGTAAACTCAGATACACCTAAAAATGGTCTGATTTAATATAATTAATTAAATACAATTTATTTGATTAATTAACCCTTCTAATTCATCTACTTATAAATAAATAGAAATATTTATTTATATAGTTCACTTCTAATTCTTCTATCTTTATCATATTATTTCATCTTAATTAAATAAATGAATTTAATACTTTGTTTTATTTAATTATCTACTTCTTCTATAATTAACTACTTTTAATTCTTCTATCTGGTATTGGCATGGTGTGATGGTTTATAGGTGGCATTGTTGTTCTGCCACCAAGGTTCAAACCCCATTGGGGTGGTATTTTTGATTGGGTTGTATCCGGTTCATAGCTCGTCAAAAGTGTTTGCCCTTTGAATAAAAAAATGTTCTATCTAAATTAAATAAACAAGTTTCATACTAATTTTATTTAATTACCACATTTCTCTAATATTTATTTAATAAACATATTTCTATAGTTTTTTTTATTAAACTAAATATTCTCTTTTGCTAAATTGAATAAATCTAAATATTCAATTAAGGCATATTTCTACACCTATTTCCTCTTTTCACTCATCATATCCACCTACCAAATTAGATATGAAATATCCAATTAATTCAACTCAGCCTTCACAAACAAATTTGGAGACAAATTATAGGAGAACTCTTTCATCTTCTTCCATTGATTCTTCGTATCCTTTGGCTGAATGTTTTTGTGGGGAGGAACAATCTCCATAATCTTCTTAGGCTTCTTCATCCTTCACCATTGAATCTTTCAAATCAAATGCAGACCCTTACCTATTGCCACATCACAAATATGTTGTTAGAAATCTATAAATACAACTTCTTTCCACAGGAAATGGATCCCAACTTTGTGTAATCTTACTTTGTAGAAATAACATTAGAGCAATCAAGAAGTCAAGCAATTAAGCAATATCAAATCATTTTAGATTATCAATCATATAACAATCATGGCTTTTTATTTAACTGCATCTTAGCAAGTACAATAGTTGTTTTATCATTCTCATGTCATTCTCAGCTACAATATCATCACCCTATCATTTATCAATTATCATATAGGATTATATTCCTGCATTTTACAATGTCTCATTCTCTAGATTGTCATTTTAATAGTCACAGTGCTTACACAATCTAAGAGCCACAGTGATTTAATAAATCTTTGGAGATAGAGAGCAATAAGATGCTTTTGAGAGATTTCCTGCTTTAATTAGATTAATTTTTGTTTAAATCTCTTGATATAATGTCTTATTGGTTGTGTTTTTTATTCATTTACACATATTTTACTCACACAATTTCTATTATTAAGTTGTCTCAGGACACTTTGCAACTATTTTTGAGGTAAGTTTTAAGTGTCCTCCACTCATCTAATTTGCACAAAGTTGATTTCTTATGTTAGAGATATGCTTCATCTACATGAATCAGGTCTTAGGCTACAAATTTGAGGTCATTTTCTATTTTATTTTCATCTCCCAAAATTTTTTTTGAACTTTACCCTAGTCCACACACACTTGATAAAGGAAATTTGTAGATCTTCCATAGAATTGACACACCTAAGGGTTGAAAGTTGATTCTGTCTTGGAGGATCTCGTTTCTTGAATGAAATAGAAAATAGGTAGGTTCATTATACCCCATTTTTCCCTTTCTATTTATAGTAAGTTTGGCAAAACATTCCAAATTTAGTATAAAACCATATGTGTTTTGAACCCCCAACCCATTTTTCTATTTTTCATGTTTATTTTGACCAAATGATGCATAGCCTCTTCAATTTTCACTGGCCTATTTTTGAATGTTTTCACATTATAAAACATATTATCTCACTTATCATTACATTTTCCACATATTTTATTTTTTCCAACAATCTCTTCTAGGTTAATAATTTTAGAGAATAGATTTTCCAATTTACTAGTCATATCAATAAACAAATTATCATTACCATTAAATTCCTTGAACACCTCCTCCCTTATGTAATATTTGAAGGATTTATTATCCCTTTCCTTTTTATCATTCTCATCCACATCTTCCTTGGTATTTAAATCAAGGGAGAGAGATATAGTATCCTTAGGATCCTTAAGGTGGGATTCAAAATCCCCATCATCCTCAAAAAGTTCATCCTTATCACCTTGGCAATTGTAAGAGTGATCTAAGTTTGAGGTTATCTCCTACACATTCTTATCACCATCCTAAGCATCATGTTTATTAATAGGGCCTCTTCCACCTTTATCAATTTTAGAAACCTTTGAAAACTAGTTTAACTAACTCTCCCCATGATAATCCCTAGCATAAAACTTTACTATATTATTAAAATTTCCCTTAAAAGTATGCAATAGGAAGGATCTATATATATCAAGGTTATTAGAGTCATATTTAATATTAATATTTTTCTTACATTTAGAGTTAGATCCTATCCACCATTATTCTTCCTTAGAGAGAGAAAAAAAATACTTAGGTGAATCTAGATATTTCTTATTTCCTATATTACCCTTGGTTTTAGGAACAAGGGTACTAGGAATAGGGTCATATTTATCAATATCAATATCACCTCTAGTGGGAGAGTCAAAGAAACTCAAAATAAAACTAGCAGAGGAAAGTTTCCTCCTACCCTTATAGGAAAAGAGATAAAAATTCAAAGAAGCACCTTTTCCTCTAGGGTTTAGGTACGAGCTCTTAGCTATTGTTTACAAAGACTAAGAGGGAATGAAATCTTGGGGTAAGACTAAGGTTATACTAGTAAATAAAAATTATTAAACCCTATTATATTGGTAAAAACAAACCATTTTTATTATAGACATCTAAGGAAGATAGAAAAATGATGACTAACCAATATTTTTTATTTGAGATGATATAGTAAATTAAATTCATAAACATGAATTATAGAAAAATATACCTTTTGATGTAAAAAATTTGATTAGATTCCAGGTCACTATGGTCCATGATGGATGTAGGGTTGCCCTCTTGTACCTATTTTGATGTCAAACCATAGATTTATATTCCTCCAAGAAGGAATCTATAAATCCCTTCTTGATTTTCCCCAAAGTGTTACACCTTCCTACCTTAACAACTAAGGCTTGTAGCTTGACCTTATATCAGTAAAATAGATGCCACCAATGATGACCTGATGACTACTCCATGAGTTAAAAAATTGGATCATCAGATATTTTTCATAACCTTTCATGGCCTAGAAAAAAGGGGATATACCACCTACATAAAAAATTCCATATTTTTTAATTTTTCATTAGGTTGGTGCATGAAGTAGGTTCAATTCTTAGATGCTTCCCTCCCATTGTGCTCTTTCTTCTATGTACTTGATATTATTATAAGAAAGCATTAGAGAAAAACATAAAGATCAATTCTTTATTACAAAAAAAAAACTCATAGCATGATTTCTTCTAACTAAAGATCATTATGGAAATAATCCTATAGTTGTGAGCCTTGAATCCATCACTATTCCTTACAATATCACCAAGGATATAAAAATAAAAAATGTGATCTTTGCATTCATTTATATGATTTTCCCACACATACCTTCAATCAGGTTGTAAGTTCTTATGATTAATAAGGCCATGAAAAGAATCCAAATTTAATATATTGATACTATGGACACAAAAAAAGTAACCCTTATAATTTTTCTCATGTTTAGGCCCTTCTAGTAGATTTTGGCTTGATTTTTCCTAGATTTAATGTTGTAATGTGGTCAACACGTTCACATTAAGTCTTGGATTCTTGTGAATCATTAAGACTTCTAGGATGTATTGTAAAGGTGTTGTGAAGTTTTGTAACCCACTTTCACACTTTTCTAAGACCCTTTCATCATAATTCACTAAAATAAATCCTTTTTATCACTTACCAAGTGTTATTTTAAAGTGTTGTAAAGAGTTGTAACAAACTCTCATGCTTTTCTAGACTTGTCATCACTAATTCAACCCTTTCTCATGTTTAAATGTCTTGTTAATGCACTTTTTGACCATTCTTAAGTGTTTTTTGAGGATATTCCTATTAGACATCATTTAATTCCCTTTAATTCCCGAAACCCACTTAAATTACTTAAGTGGGACTAAGTCGCCAATAGGGGTGACTTATTCCTATTTAGCACAAATATCAAAATTATTTCAATTTTTTGGCAGGATTTTATTCTCTAACCCTTGAGGTCAACCTGAGATGTGTTATTTTCAAGAAATTTAGGAAAATCAAGTATAAATAAGGGTTTTTCCTCTCATTTTAACCCCCATTCATTCAAGCATTCATCCAAGAAGTTAACTTAATCATTCTCAAGCATTCAAACACTCTAAGCATAATCAAGTCATCCATTGGAGCACTTCATTGCATATATTTAGATTTCTACATCAAGGGTTTCGTAAGTTTATGACATTACATGTTATCTATTTATCATTATCTTTCTATTTCATTTCATGTCATGGGTTTTGATTACCAAAGTGGGGTTTGACCAAGGCAAACCCCTATACTCTAACCCTTAACCCTTTTCCCCTTCTTTGCATATGGGTTTATAGACTTTGTATGCAAATTTTTCAAAGAGTTTGGTGTCATAAAGTGGTAAACAATCCATTAAAGTCAACAAAGACCTAATTCAAGCTTGGAGACATCATTCAACCCATTTTCTATAGAATCAAGATTAGACACCTGTCAAAAAAGCAAGTGCACTGCACTCATGATCCTATCCCAAATTTTCGTACTGTAGGTGGGATTCAATTTTCCACCAATTTTTCATATCTCTATGGAAAATTAGTCCCATTGTCAGGCCTAAAAAGTGGTTTATGGATTTTTGGATACCCATTTGGCAGATTCTTGTTCCAACATATTTTCCCCGAAACTAGACTAAGTCACCCAACTTGGTGTAAGTGTCCTAGTCAACATTCCTAGTCAACTCTGTAGGATTCTAGAGCCTCTCCACATCATATTTCAGATTCTAGGTGCACCTCTCTAGTTTTGTTCAGTTATTTCATCATTTACTTGCATTCTTAGGTGCTTTTGCATATCACAGTGTGTTCTCTAGCACTTTGCATTTCTTAGGTTGAGTACCATTTCCTTTTCAGTTTATCGCATTAGTGC
The DNA here is from genome assembly GCA_007258455.2 of Sequoia sempervirens. Taxonomy (NCBI): domain Eukaryota; kingdom Viridiplantae; phylum Streptophyta; class Pinopsida; order Cupressales; family Cupressaceae; genus Sequoia; species Sequoia sempervirens. The sequence continues at coordinate 71 of VDFB02262695.1, read as the reverse complement.
ATCATAATTAGATACATTGCATTGCATTTACATTAATCTTGAGTGTAGACATTTGTATTTTGGACCAAATT
>VDFB02262694.1:0-17220 GCA_007258455.2 Sequoia sempervirens | reverse complement strand
TTCCTCATGCAATCCAAGTGAAAACATGGCTGCTTTTCTTCCTTCATTATGCTGTTCATAAATTTCAGAATTAGGAGAGTTGTCATCAAGACTTAAGCAAAACTCTTCTATGATGTTTATGAAGTGATCTTCAAGTTTTGGGGTAGATCTCTTATGCATAACATGTTCTATTTCAACCTTAAAAGAACTTTCTTGAGAACCTGAATAAATATCAAAACTTCCAACTTGGAAAATAGACTCTTGATTTTCATCTTTCTCAAGTTGCTCATGATCTTCTAACTTATAATATATTGGTTTGGTATCAAAGCTTAAACAAAAAGATTCCATCTCATCCCAAAACATATCCTCTTCAATATCTTCTTTGCTCTTTTGAATAGGAAAGCTGAACTTTGCTTCATGACAACTTTCATCAAAGTCTCCAAAAATAGAATTGTCCTTATGTTCTAAAAGTGTTGTTGATGCTACTTTGAGTAGGTTTTCTTCATCTTTCTCCACAAAAGAGGGCAATTCATCAAACCAAACTATAGGGACCTCATTTTTATCTTCATAAACTATCTTTTCACATTCCATGATGTGATTGTCCTCCTTCATCAACACCTTTGAGAGATGATCTTCAACCTCTTCTTGTGTATTCTTCATGGTATTCAATATGGTCTTTTCTTTTTGTTCAACAACTTCCTGGAACTGCATAAACCAGATTTGAGAGTCGCCAGCTATGTCTGCTTCCTTCTCTTGGAAGAGACCAGCAAGATCACTTTGTTCAAAATCAGAATCCTCTAGTGCTGAATTTGTTGGTGGTGCCTCGAGAGCAAGCCCTTCTGGTGTTGAAGATAACTTTCCTTGACTTTCATCAGCAAAATTATGAGCAGCAAGTAGATATGGTCTTCTTGAAATATCTTCTTCATAAGGGGAAAAGAATACACCTTGAGCTAGCTGCCTTTTAAGAGCAAGCAACTCATTTGCCAACTTTTGCACCATGGGATTCGTCCTTGTGTTGGAGGAAAATGAATCCAAAGAAGAAGAACCACTTGGTTCAATCCTTATCTGCCCAGCAAGAATGAGATCGTGTTCAATTTCTGTCGCCAGGGTTTGCGCAATTGCAAGAGTAGCTGGAGCTGCTCTTCTCAATAAGAAACCAACCTCAGGTACTTGAGCATTTACAAAGAAACATTTCAAATTCTCAGCTGTAGGTTGAGCAACAGTTGGAATTCTTCGTGTCAGCTTGTTGAAGTGAGCAATGAACTCGCGCATAGGCACGTGAGATTCCTTCTTCAACTGGGTGAGCTGAGCCAACAAAGCATGAGCGTCTTCAGGAGGCTTGAACCTTTCTTCAAACTTAGCTATGAGAGTTGCCCAGTTTGTGATGGTATGTGGTGCCAAATGATAAAACCAATCTGCAGCAACACCTTGGAGAGTCTCCACAAACAGCCTTACAGATACATCTTCGAATTCAACACCATGAACTCCACAAGCACTGTAGAAAGCAGCAACGTGCTCATCAGGATGTTGTTGTCCATCACCAAAGAACTTGGGAAAGTTCTTCCGTGAGCCTTCAGGAAGAGCATGTAGGGGTAGAGCTAAATTCAACGGACCAAAAGCATTTCCCCAAGGACCTTGAGCAGCCATCTACATGTCCTTAGTAAAAGCTTGAAAAAACTTGATAAATTACAAAAATAGGATACCAATATACTTCAAAAGAAAGCGTGAGGCTTTCGAATGTGTATCGTATCCCCAGTAGAGTCGCCAAAAACTGTTGGTTGGAAATTTTGTATACCTGTGAAAGCGTACAAAATTGTGATTTCAACCACAGCACGTGAGTTTGAACTCTCCTAATTAAGGGAAGGCTCCCCCTTTTCTGTCTATTTTAACAATTCAGAAATACACTCTAATTATAAATCTATTCTAAATCTGGGTGAAACTCTGTCTTTTTCTCTTTTTCCAGAAAAGACACTTATTCTTTTCTCTTGTTTCAGAAAAGAATCACAGCTGAAAATATAAATGATTTATGAAGTAAACAAATAAAGAAGCAAAGTTTCCATAAAGGCACAAAGTCCTCCGTTGCTCCTCCGGGACGGGAAAACAAATTGAAAGCACAAAGTCTTTGACAATTTACTCTCCTATCAACCTTTTTAGATAATTTTCTGGTAACCAAGTACAGTATGTAGCAGCTCAAAATAGAAAATAAAAGCAACACAAAGTCTGCAAGTTACCCCCTTTGTTTGAGCGTTCTATAATAGCTTTAAACATGACAAACAGCTCAAAGTCTGTAGTATCAAATCTGAAAACCATTCTAAAACTCCAAACGCAATAAGCAGCTCAAAGTCTGCAAGATTGAGCTTGAATCCCTCTTGTATAACACCACAAAAATCACAATCAATTCCAAATAATGTCGTCACATCACAATTTGTACCAACACAAAGTTTGGAAGCAATTTGTTTTCTTTATTGATTGCAATCTGATTTACATCTAAACTCAAAGTCTTAGAATGCATACACAAATTGGCAGAATTTTGTTGCATTGCCAAAAGATAAAAAATTACAAAGGACCCTCTCAAGTATTTATAGGAGAGAGGTCATGAGGAAAAGGTGGGAGGATCCCAACTAACTTGAGAAATTCTCTCTTGAAACCACCAACTACTTGCAATTGACTTATTCAAAATTACAATCCAAATTGTGATTTGTTTTGTAAGATCTTACATGTAATTACATTTTCCAAAACTGCAAGGAAAGAACACTTGCAATTGCAAAACTTGTTTTTACATATACTTTGTCGAAAGTGAAAATACATAAAACAACCTAATATTTTAATTTGTCTCATTCCTATCTTTGAAAGACAAGAACTTGTTGATGATTTCTTGCAACTCAGCTGGATCAGGGCCTAGTGTGTTCTTGGCAACAGCAATGGTCTTAATGATAACATCATGATCTCCGACTGTGACTTCTCTGTGTTTTTCGAAAGCAGCTTGCATCTTATCAAGGATTGTTCGATGATTGACAAACTTTTGGCTTGAATCCATGAAGAACCGATTTGAATCAAACTCCTGGTGAAGATTTGCAGTAATCTGAGAAACAACATCATCGGTTGCAAACAATTCTCTTTCATAACTTAACACTGTGCAAGGGATTTTCTTAAAGTTTGAAAGAATATCTTGTTCAACTTCAACATTCATCTCAAGAGCAGCTTGGATTTAAAGTCAAGTCCAAAAAGTTCAACTTTCAAGCCTTTAAGCATTTCGGGTTTTTTGATGACTTTAGCAATTTTACAAAAGGCAGTCGGAATTTCTGGGGCATTTAGCAATTTTTATTTTTATTTTGCAATTTTTATAATTGCAATTCTGGTTATAAACCCCAACTTGCAATGGATAAACAAAAAACCCGAATTACTTTGAAAGAGCATCACTTTTTGTTTTTGTTCATCTTTTCAAAGAAATGGGAATGGGATTATGAAAGGTTATGGAAGACATGAGAACGGAATGAAGGATGTGAATGAAAGATGAAGGCGAGTGAAAGGTGAAGGGATATTACGGATGGACGAGAGGATAAAAATGAATGGTATATGAAATATAACTGAAAATAGGAAACACATTTTGCAGCCAAGAAATACATTTTTTTTAAAATGGCATTTAAAGTGTAAAAACAGATATATGGCGGATGAAATGAAGGTAAAAATGAAAGGTGTTTTAAGCTGATAAAGGTGTATGGAATAAAAGAGAACACGTTTTTGAATGGAGGGCAAGATGAAGGAAGAAGAATAACGTTTCAAATGTAAAAGAGAAAAACGCGTTCTCAGCTCAAAAAGCATATGAAAGAAAGGTAAGTAAAGGGCGAATAAAGAGAGAGACGTCAAAAAATATAAGAAAACGCATTTTGAAAGAGCACGTTTTTTATCATAAGCAAACTCAGATTTACACAGTTTCCTCCACAAGCAGATTTCAAACGATTTCAACCTGAATCGGAATTTTTAAAGACCATTGCAAATAAGATAAAGAAGATCAGGCCTTTTAAAAGACTTTGCAAATGTTTTAAAATGAAAATCGGGTTTTAGAAATGTCATTGCAAGTCAAAATAAAGTGAAATCGGAATTTTGAGAACTAAATGCAAGTGATTTTGATGAAAATCGGGATTTTTAAATGATATTGCAAATGCTTTTGCAAAATCGGGGTTTTATAAAGACTTAACAAGTAAAATGACTAAAATCGGGTTTTTATCACTACATTGCAAATGCAATTAAGTGAAAATCGGGCCTTTTGGCCCACTTAACAATTTTATTTTAGTCAAAAATGAGCATTTTGGAAAACTTGGTCAAAATCGGACTTTTAGACAACTAAAGCAATTTCGGAACTTTTTCAAGTTTTAGCAATTTGCTCTTAAGCCAAAATTTTCCTACTTGCAGTGAGGTTACAAAAACCCGAATTTGACCAAAAACACACTGAAAAAGACTCAGAATTCTACGAAAACGGACGAGAATGTGTAAAAAGTGGTAACCCGTGACTCAAACTAAAATTGATTCACCAATCTGCAACTGTACGCCATATAAGAAAACTTTCAATTTTAATCTGTAATTTTGATTACATCCTACCTTTTAGCAGTCAAAACAGTACAATGTTAGATGTGTCTTGTGTGCGTCGATTTAATTCAAAGAATTGAGAGGTCTTGTAAACTTTTTTGTATAACATTCGACAATCAATCATATTTCATTCCATGAGATGACATCTCTTTGAGGAATTTTATCAAAAATTTAGGTGTCTTGTCTATGATTGTAATGCCCCATCATAATAACCTAAGGAATGTTGCAATTGTGTATAAAGGTGAAATAATTTTTTTAAAGTATAATTATTAAGTTAATTAGTTGCATACATTCATTAAGTTACGCGACGTTACACTACTTGAGTTTCCATAGACGACTTTAGTATTTCGCATTGCACATATTAATTAACATTAACATAAAGGTAAACATTGCATTTCATTTGAAATTCCATTCAATATAACATAAAGTACAAACTTGTTTCTTACATTGCATTTAATGAAATAATACAGTACTCATTCATCTGATGAGGTGGATCAAATAATAGTTACAATTTACATTTACAAATGTTCACCTCATATACAATTGAGGGATGTTTTCAAATACTAGTTTTACAATAATGCAATAAAGAAAGTACATATGTTTCCAAATACAAGCTCTCCATCCTTGAAGCTCTCGATGCCATGATCATAAACCGGGGACCCAACGGAGTAAGGTGCACGTTCCACCCAACCATGTGGTACCCGTAGGTCCACCCCCCGTGCTAGGAGATAGTAATATGGTTACCTAGACATAATCTACTAACCCTAGACACAATACATAACTAACTGTTGGTTACATTGCTTCCAGATTTTAAGAAAATTGAATGTACTACATACACAAGGTAGATTGTTACTTTAGGTGGATGTCATCACAACGTTGCAAAGGTTACCCTGGTGTTTCTTCCTAGGTTCCGGCCCCCAATCCTTGGGTTACCCTGGTAATCTCTTACGAAACCTGACCCTTATTGCATACTATTGCGGAACCAAATGTCTCTTGAAGAAACAAGACACTGATTTTCCATTCCAGGCCTTCTCATCTTATACTCAAGACTGAACTAGCTCAAGAGTCAATAAGTGAGGCATAAACATCTTGTTAAGAGTTTTAATCTAACTATTGTGTCATTTAGTCATCACTGACTTACTAACTCTTTGTAAGTTACCCTGACACCACTTTGTGTGTCGACCCTTACAAAAAACCACTCCCCTAAACATAACAAAGATATTCTATATTTTCTTGACTAAGGCAACAAGGTGTACAAATTTCAACATAAAATATCTACACTTTCATAACGAACATAAGTTCACAAACTCAGGTGTCTACACACAATACATTACCACGTACACATCCTTAGCCAATACAAGAATACAATAATAAAAAAAAACCAAACACATTACCCCACGTTAACCAACTTGTCTGGAAGACTTGTTCGTTTAAAACTTCCCAATTTTCCCAACAAAGGAACAAAAATTAAAGCAAATTGATAAATTAAAGATCTACATTAGGATATACTAAATCCAATGAATCAAAATATGTGATACACAAAAATCAATCATTTGAAGTATTATTTATTTTCCATTCAATACCGAAAATAAAATCTATGCTTTACTTAATTTCATAAACATTTATTATAATGAAATTTATAAATACTTTAGAATATAAGTCCATTCTAAGCACAAATAACATAATCAAATAAATTAATTATTATAATATCTATTTCTAGATATTTAATAAATCATTTCTTTTAAATATCACATTGAAATATAATAAAACTTTCAAATATTTTAACAATAAGTAAATATATATATATATATAATTACAAATATTATATATATAATATATATTATTAAAAATATACATTACATATATCATATATATATATATATACATAATAAGTATTTTATATATATATATATTATCTTTATTGCCAAATTATAAATAAAGAAAAGTCGAAATTATAAATCCGCAGGTTTTAAGAGAACCAGGGTTCAAAGTTAGGGCCATGCCCTAGCCCCACGCTCAGTGGGTAGGGCTGCCTTCGCAGCCCGCCCCACAGGCTCGGCCGCGGGGTTGAGCCAAGCACTGTCCGCAAGGGCGGCCTTGGGCTCGGCCCTTGCCGTTGTGCCCCTGCGGGGATGGCTGCGGGTAGCCCCGCCATGGGCATCGGCACATAGGAAGCTTAACACATATTTTTTTAACTGTATAAAACATTAACGATTTTGATAATAAAAATCGACGAAAATTTAAATCGCATACGGTGATTTTTCTCAAATTCGCTCAATAATGTGAATTTCAACATTCTCAAATATTTATAATTATGTATATATACATTTGTATATGTATATGTATTTTCAACTCCAATACATATATATATATAACTGATAAATAACATTTAAGCTACAGTAACTGTGCAAATATTTTTAACAAAGTTTTCTACAGGTAATTGAGAAAACTAACATTTTGCACAAATTTTTCAGAGATTTAAAATTCAACAACAAAGAATTTCTTTTCTTTCACAACTAAAATCCTTCATAGATCTTTCCTACTGTTTAAACAAAATTTTACAAAACTCCCGAGAAGAACACAGGAAACACAAAACTAAACTTTTCTCAAACATTCTTCTTCAAAAGGAAACAATTTTTTTAAAAAATAACAAGAAAAATACCTGTATCTGAAAATTGTCTGTAGAAGAAAGCCTCTTGCCTGTAGCATGCAATTTCCTCAAAACTTTCCAGAAAAACCCCAAATCCACAAAACAAGTATTACCAATCACAAAAAGCTTCCCACCAAAGGGATCTTCTACAAATATACAATATTGCCAAATAACATAAACAGAAAGATTTTTTTTTTCAAAGCTCAGATATTTTTCCCCGTGAAGAAATTGAATAGCCTCTGTATTTTCCAAATCCCCAGATAATATCCGGAAAAATCCTCAACCAAAAATCACAATTGCACTGGCACACTTGTCGAGAAGTGCAAAATATCTATTAACCACTTCTCAACAATCTTGCCTTCCAAAATTGCATGCATTTAATTAATTTATTTAAATTTAAAACCAATATTCAAATAGCATGCATTTATTTTATTTAATTTTCCAATTTTTAAATTGCAAATATGTTTAATAATAAAACATGCCATTTCCAAATAATATTTAATTTAAATAAATCTATTCACACACCATTTAATCAATATTAATTTAATTAATTAATTTATTTAATTAAATAAATTTAATCTTTACGATCAACTTACTTAACTAAACAAACTAATTAATTTATTAAATAACATTTAAAACTAATTTCAACATTTAAAAATTAATTTAAATAATAATAAATTAAAGCACAATAAACTAACATTAAAATTAACCAAATTTACCTTTCAAACAATTTATCCAAACAGGAAGAGACAAGACAATCTATGACTAAGAACTAAAACTGACAGTGTACAGTGACCGGTTAAAGACTAGACTAGGATGAACCTAACTACTACCTCCCAATCAACATTTCCGTTGAGTCTTGACACACTCAGACCTGAGTAACCAGGTGGAGTCGGTGTCATGTACCTACAATCCTGCAACCAAGCAATAACATGCATATATATATATAAACCATTAAACAGGCACACCGTGCGGAGAAAATCACAGATATCACAGGCACTCACAAGCGAGTGATGCGATTCGTTCTCCACACCAATACACGTCACATCAGACTGACGAATAAATAACTGTTAGTCCATCATAAACATGACATAGCAATAATCAACTGAAAGTAAACATCTACGCTATCTCAAAGCATATCATAAAAAATATCACCATACAATGTATCATCATGTCACAGAAGTAAATCCACTATCACTCAAAACCAGCGATCAAAATATCCAAACAAAGTATCATAGTCTAATAGTGTGAAAACATAATAGCAGAAACATAAGCATAAATGGAGGGGTACTACAAGCACCTTGGGATTGTTTGAATGTTCAAATAGTTCATCATCATTTATTTATTCCTCACTATCCCCCTACTCTACAACCATATCCTTTGGGTTCTTTTTTTCTCTTTCTATGGCTTCTTGTTGTCTAAGAATTACCTCTTCCTCACTAGGTGTTGCATTGAATGTGGGTCTCTTTTGAGGTGTTTTAAGGTCATCTGGCCTATAACTCAAAGGGCCACCTTCATTGTTTGTGGTGTTGGTTAGTGGTATGTTGGTGTTGCTTTTGTTTGCTTCCATTTTCTTTCTATGTTGTGATCTCATAGTTGTCACAAACAATTACCAAGCTTTTGTGAATGTTTTCATGACTCCTAACTATGGAAAAAGAATCCTTTTGTTTTTTTGGATTTTTTTGTTTTAAGGAAAATGAAGTTGTGTTTGTTTTTGGGATTTTCAATTGAGTATTCAAGTCTATTTTTCCCATTAAAAAGCGTCTATAAAAATTTCTTAGCAAGAGGTCTCGGTTGCAGTAAGATTTCAAGATGTGCCCCTTGATAAACTTTTGACTATGACACTTCTTTCACAGGAAGAATATGGACTTTCATTTAAGGATTTTTTTCTTTCCATAGATCGTAAAGGATGGATACCTATTTCCATGTAGGAGGTGGTAATACGGTCCTTTCGACTGCAATATTTGCTTTCTCATCCTCTTTATCTAGGATGTTGGCTACATTTCTCCACTAGTTTGGTGTTATGTTCTTCTCAAACATGAAGCTCGTTAAACTGATAATGATATTTGTTTGTTCACCCTCAATGTGTGTGAGACTTGGTTGTAGGATTGGCTCTATAAGGTTTTGTTGTTGGACTGGATCAACTGGATCCCAAATGGTTATAAGGTGACAGTGTTGGTGTTTTGATATTGTTGTTATGAATCTCAAGACCCTAAGGTCTGAGTGCTATTTTGGAATGACACTATTCTTGGATCTCAAAATGTTGGAAGGGATAGATCGATATTTCACTTCTTCTTCTAGAGGATATGTTGTGGAAAATCTTACTTGAACTAGCCTTGAGGTTCAAGCAACTGTTGATATCTTAGAAGTTTGGGTGAGGAACTAATCCAAGTTTGTTTTTTTTTTTTTTTGAATTCCAAAATTAGGATAGAATGTTGGAAGTGGATGAAGGACTGTATGATGTATCTTTGGTTTCCAGTTATTTCTTTTCAACAAGGATCTTGTAACTAGCTTCAAATCATTTTTCTAATTTTCAGCAGGATATAGAGCAAGAGCAATAGGCTTGAGGTAAAAGCAGCTAGTTTTTAGCAAAAGCAAGCAATATTGTCAACTACGACTAATTTTTTGTCAAATGCACTAAGTTTTGAAAAGAAAGTGCACATAGAAAGTTCAAGTGTGGCCAATTTTCATCAATAGTTGTCATAAAACAGTGATCAAATGCAAGCTATTTTTGGAAAGAGTGACCAATTTTTGGTCAAGTATGGCAAGAACAGTAGCAAAAGCGACCTTTGTTCAATTTTTTTTTCCAACTTCTATATTTGGAAATAGCTTGGATGATTTTTGTAGTTTTGGATTATTTTGTTTGATTTGTTTCGAGATTTGGCAAGCGATATCATGCAACATAACAATCAAAACTTGTGTGACCTAGATGTCAATACTTTAAGCACATTTTCCTCCACAAAAGCTCAATGTTCATAGAGGTAGAAATGCTAAAGTTATAGTTTCCAATGTTTACTTTTCCCTAATGCGACTTGAAATGTGATCCTAGATATCTAAAAACCTTCAAAGATACTATTTTATGATATCTTTTAGGAGTGTAAATATATGGCTCTTTTTAAAGGATTCACACTAATTCAAAAGGTTTTTCTATTTTATAACATTTTTAAGTGCTTGTTTCATGTGTTAATTTTGCATTCAAGTAAAAAGTTTGATGTTTCAATGTACTGAATAGATCTTTGGCAATTTCATGAAGATAAAATACACCCTAGGGATAGACACTTCTTCCTAGGTGGGCTTACCTCATGCCCCAAAGGGATGATTTTACATGCAACGAATGGAGAGGTTTTTACACTAAACCATAAGTCATACTTGGTAAGTAACTTCTCGGAATCAAAGTTTTGATGCACCACTTTAGAGTATGTTTTGGATAAAAGGGGTGGATTCTACAAACATTGGTTCTTAGTCATGTTTTGGGATAACTAGTATCTATAAATGCAATGATTCACTCAATCAAGAGGCCTCCCAGCACTTGCGGGTTTTTATGAATCACATGGATACTGAGTGAGACATTCATTGGTATAGAGAATCTACACTAGGTGGGTGAGAAATTTCCTCACACCCACAATAATTTATATAGCGGAGCAAAACAAAGTATCACTTGGGTTTCCTTTGAGTTCTCCAATGTGGGATGTCTCAAAAGCCAAGCCCTCTAAAGGTGTGCTTTGAAATGAAAATAGTGTGTGAAACTCAAGATGATTTTTGTCACCCAAGATCGTAGAAAAGGTGTGAGAGGAGAGGATAGTCACCTATTTTTCTAAACATGGAATATGCTTCATCGCAATATGATTCTTTTTAAGTGCCTCGAGCGGTGCTATCCCCAAAATAAAGTGTGGATAAAATAACAGTTTTCTTTTTAATTGCGCTAAAGTAAAATGTTCTGGACTTCAAACCAAGCTATCACAATGTGCAATACAAGAAATTGATTTGTTCATTTTTAAGCCCAAAACTGAGTGTTTTCTAGATCCTTGTCCTATTTGGTCAACAAAATGAAGTTGAGCATTCGTCAAAAAAAATGAAATCGCTTTGGTCAAAAAAAATCAAAATATTTCCTTAAAGCTTTGAGAAGGTTCATTTTTTAGAGCACCAAAAACTGAAATTTCTATTTGTGGGGTTCTTTTTATGCACCAATTTGAAATTCTCTAACTTAGGAAAGCTTTAAAAGATTCATTTTAGATCGCCAAAAACTGAAATGTTCATTTGTGGGGTTCTTTTTATTACACCAATTTGAAATCATTTGTTAATCTAAAAAGCTTTGAGAATGTTCATTTTAGAGCACCAAAACTGAAATGTTAGTTTGTGGGGTTCTTTTTAAGCGATAAATTAAAATTTTCTAGCTATGAAAGCTTTAAAAATTTAAAATTCTTTGACTATTCGTCTTCCCTGTAGTAAATGTGTTAATGGTTTTTTGGATAAACACTTATTATATCTCTACAAATCCTACATAAACACACATTAGTACCTGTCACACATTCAAATTAGGCACCCATTAATGTTAGAAATCAAAAACTAACATTCAACTTTCAAAAAAAAGCTTGACAGAGCAAAAGCAAAGGAAAAATAGTCAAAAGTGACCTTTGTCAAAAGGAAAAAGCACTAGAAAAATTCAAAAGCACCTCTATTTTTGGAAGCAGAAGCATAGAAATTAGTCAAAAGTGCCTCTATCAAAAAGAAAAAGTGCAAAAATTAGTCAAAAGCACCAAAAAATAGGTCAAGTGCACTGAAACCATGAAACCAAGTGCAAAATTTTTTTGGAACCTATGCATGAAGATTTTTCCAGAGCACTTCTAGGACTTGTAAGTTCAAATTTAGCTCACAAAATGGTTAGTGCTAAGGACCATGATCCCACCAAGCATTCCAGAATGTGTAGGGGGAAATCAGGAAGGTGCATGAAGATCATATTGATGATTAGAAACTAATCTAAACAACAAAATGCTAATTAATTTATGCCCATTACTCAAAAAATGTAACTATAAAATCAAGAATTCAAGAATGAAATTGACAAAAAGCAATAACAATGAATTCAAAATGAAATAGCTTTACCATCCTATGTTGAAGTGTATATGTATTTGACATATGTTGGATTGTTCAATTCAATACAAAGCCTCCATTGTGCATGTGAGAGCTTGAAGAATGAGTGTGTGTTGATCGAAGATGTGGGTTGAAGCTTCGTCGAATGTTGATTATGATCTTGGCATCAATTTGTTGCATAAACTATATTGATTCTCCGATCCTTTTTGAGAGGAAAGAGGTTTGTTATATAGAACTTGTGATTTAAAATGGACGTTTGAGATCACGTAGTAGAATATCTTGATCGACAGTTGAAAGATGTTGAGAGGATTTAGATGGGCATAATCTGTGCAAATTGGTTACGTAATTAGTGTGGTTGAAGAAAAGATTGAATAATCTGTGGGATTGAAGAATAGATTGATCTATCAGAAAATAGATTAATCAGTCAAGAAATAGGTTGAGCAATCGGTGGTTCGTAATTTACTCAATCAGGAAAATGGTGAGGATAATTAATTAATTGATTCAATTAATTAATTTTTTTGGAGTTGAACATGCAAATTAGGTTTGAATTTTGTAAACAAAGTTGCATTTGTTTGATTTGAATTTTGATGATGTTTTGAATAGTTTATTTAATTCAAATTTTGGAGGGAAAGTGATTTAATTAAACTATTACATTTTAATAGTTTAATCAACTTAGGGGAATAAAGTGAATTAGTGACATAATTAAATAATTGGCGTTATTTAATTAATCAGGAGGAATAAAGTTAGATTGGGACTTTATTAAATAAATGAAATTTATTTAATTGGTCGAATTTGATGAAAAAGCGAATTAATTAAATAATGTCGTATTATTCAATTAATAGAAAAAATTAGGGTTTTTAATGCTTTTGAAGTGAAATATAGTGATATTTGATGATAATGATGTTGATGATGTGAAAATGTCATTTAAGATGTGTGATGAATGTTAGGTCAATTTTACATGTCTATAGAAATTTATTCTAATTACTTCAAGATATTAGCATATAATTTTAAGGTTGGAGTTAACCTTTTTTTCAAAGCTTAAATACCTTGAGGGACTTCCCTATGGAATTAATCATAAAGTGACTGATTATTTAGCATCTAAGATATTATCTCTAGCTACATGTACATTCACAAATCTTATTGAATTTGCATGGGTAAGGATCTTGGCCTTCATTAATGATTATAGATATGTACAAAAATTCACAAAACACCAAGCCCAATGTCTTGCACCTATATTTCTTGAAACACAATCATTTGGTTGTAACCCATTTTCCTAACCTACTTGCAAACAACAAAAATAAATTCAAAATAAAAAGAAACATAAGCTATCCTTCTATAAAATATATTTCCATAAATGTCATATATCTATGCTCTAAAGCACACACACACACACACATGTATATATATATGCAAATACAAGACCTCAAAGCTACTTGATCCAAAATGCTATCTACTATGCCAAGACACATTGCTCCTAAATGTTAAAGCAAGTATAAGGTTATAAAAATTGTCTATACCACTAACATAGCAACATGGTGGGATGGCATCTACGAATGAATATTTCTATCAGAAGGAATATGTTTTTGAACCTATATTAGAAGAATTGGATGATGATCTATATGACATAAATGATCTAGATAGCCAAGTAGATGATTTAGAAGAATAAGATGAATTCCCTACAACTATGATGAATAAAGCATGACAAAACAAAGGAAGAACTCATAAAAGAGGAAGATATCCCAAGTCGCTAGAAAAAATTTTAGAGGAAGATACCAATCTCATATATTCTCTAATAGGTAATAGTCCCCTCCTTTTGAATCACAATTATTTAATGATAATTTCAAATAACCCAAACCATCTACTCCTATCACTCTCAAGAAAAAATTCTTGAGAAATGGATTAAATACATGGTTTTTAAACAATAAGAGAGTGATATGTAGAAGTTGTTGATTCAACTCACACAACATAAAAAATCACCTGCAATAATAACCTATCACAATTGAAAAGATCAAAAATCTTGATTGTGCTCAACAAGCCTGAGAATTATTATTGGTGAAAATAACCTGAAGGAAATTACAATAAAAAATCATTCCTTATGAAAAGGATACAAAAACCCTAGATCTAAACCCTAAGTGAAGATTAAATTAGTCTATGACAAGTTTCACCATCCTATTCAATGAGACAACATGTTCTTTATTAGCCAATCTAATAATTAAAAATGTAATTCCTCAATTTAGCTTAAGTGAATAAAGTAAAAGGTGATCTAATTAATTAATCATGATTAACTAATTAATTAGATGATTATCCTGTTCCTCTAACACCCCCCCTTAAGATCAACCTAGGGAGTAGCTAAAAACTTGATGAAGGATGCATGGATGAATGCATGAAATCATGAATGGGTCCTAACAACTAGGTCATGTAAGGTACCCATGTACATATGCAATGCAAGACGGGAAAAAGGAGAAAAATCCAATGGGACAAAAATCCTCCCCAAAAAGATATAATCAAGTGATGAAAGATGGACGACTCCATAAAACCCCCAAGTACACCATCCATCACATAGATACATTAAAAATCCCCCCCCCCATAAGAGGGGAAGGAAGATATAATTAATCCCCCTAGAATGAAGAAGCTCCAATGTTGAAGAAGAATATCTAAAAATAAAACATGACCCAGTATTTGCAAGCAGCATGTCTTCCCTTGGGAAGAAACAGATCCACAGGTTGGTAAAGAAGCCACTCCATGTCCAATAGAAAGGAGAAAGGATGAAGTCTCAACATGTGTTTATGTTAAAACTGATTAGGAGCCTCCAAGCTTGAATAAGCCACAACATAATCATGGTCAAAATCAACCAAGAAACATGATAAATCAAGCGAATGAGGAAACTCGTGAATTTAAATCTCCAAAGACAATGAAGATGAGGTAACAACTTTGTTGAAATTTTCATCAAATAGGAGAGAAATCCCCTCAAGTTTGTCATCCAAATCTATAGTATGAGACTCCACAAACAATTGAGAAATCCCTATTAAATATTCATCCCACAAAGCAAGATCTAAAAAACTATGATCATCCTATTGAATAGAAGCACTAATATCTAAAGAAGTAGGAGGTGGAGAAAATGAAATGCATGGCTTGAGAACTGGATTAGATATGAGAACACCCAAGTTCAATAAGCCAAATGTCTCCTCAAAATCATGGTGCACACTAGAAGTGTTATGAACAGTCGAAGGAAAAAAAATTCCATCAGAAAAAGGAATAAAACTAAGATGAATGGCCAACCATCCCAATACCAATAATTTATCAACTCTCCAAATCTCTAATGATAATTGAATCAAGAGTGAACTATGCAGTCCCTCCATCTCCACCATGTGTAATATGATATATTGAAAGAAGGTTGTTCATTAACAGAGGAACACACAAAACATCCTAAAAAGTGTTTTCCCCAAAACTAATAGACCCCTTCCCAATTACATGTTGGTATGTATTGTTTCCCATCAAAATAGGAGACATAGTACAAGGCTCAAAATAATAGAACATAGACTGTGAGGATTCGATATGATGAGATGCTCCTGAACCTAGAATCTATGACTTGAAAAAGCACAAAGAGCATGTCCTTTCATTTCTAATGTAGAAACCAAACTAGTTGTGCCCTTGTTAGATTTTTTTGAAGAAGAAGGAGAAGGTGTTTTAGACATTCTAGGAGGTAAATCAATATGATTCCTTTTGAGACTATTTTTTAACTCATCAATATCCTTCTTATAACAATATTGTTCTTCATGTCCTTCCTTCTTGCAATATGCACAAGTAGGCATCTCCTTCCTATATTTTTTCACCTTAGAAGAGGATGATGAATCAGTGGAATCATGTGATTGAGATTCCTCAGGATACTCTTGTGATTTGTGTTTTTTTTTTTCCTTTGTCATTTGAAGCCTTTTGATCTTTGGTGCCTTGTGATGCAATAAGTGCTTGTGATGTGGCAAACTTCAACTTTCCCATGTGAACTAGCTTAGCCTATTCCTGAGTGAGAGATGAAGCAAATTTATCAAGAGACAACATAGTGAATCTATACTAAGAGCATCCTTAGTGGCATAAGAGGTAGATGAAAAAATTGAATAATCTAGTCCAAGCTTGGAAAGAATGTACAATATCAACTAAGAGTCCTCTTTCTGAATACCACACTAATTCAACTGCAATCTGAGAGATTTGAGTTTCATGAAGAATTCATGGATGTTGTCAAAATATAAAGGATTTAAGCCAATAAGCTCATTCTCCAATGAAAATCCTCTCATAGTATCTTGCTTCCCAAATAAAGACTCTAATTGAGTGTAGATCTAATTGGATGTGGTGCAAGAGTCAACATGAAATAGAAGATCAGGAGATATAAACATGCATAATGTCCTAAAATCCTTATCACACCTATTAAACCACTTTCTCTTCTCAACAAAACTTGTAGATTCAAGTTTTGTACCCATGGTAACTTTGTACAACCCTTGTTTCTTTAGATGAATCTCCATTTGTTTTTCCCAACCATAATAGTTGAATGGAGTAAGGGATGTTATGTGGTTTGGATCCATGATTATTTGATATAAAAAGTATAGAAATGAAATGATGTAGCAATATATACCCTTAATGTGAAAAAAATTCCCTTTTGATCCCAAAAAAATGCTTGATTTGCATGTTTTCCAATAAAAGAACCAAAAAAGGAAAACCTAAGCTCTTCTTAAAATAACAATTACCTATTAAGTTTTTGGAAAAAATAGTTCTAGAATCTATGTAGAGGATTGAATCATCTTTTCGATGTTGCTTGAATTGTGAAAATCCAATCACTGGGGAAAAAGTTATGCCCTCTGGAGTGAAAAAAAATAGGTTTGATTTCAGAGGGATGTAGAATAAATGAGGAGAAAAATCTGGAAAAA
>VDFB02262693.1:0-27390 GCA_007258455.2 Sequoia sempervirens | reverse complement strand
CCTCAAAGTTAGGCGGCCCCTTAAGTGATCCTACTTAACTAAGCCTTCAAAAATATCTTATCATACATGAGGTAAATCAGAAAGCATCTTGGGCACCCAAGTTGGCTCCAAGTGATTTCTAGTTAACTGAAACATTTACTCAACACCATTCCCAAAGAATGGTTATCCCCTGTTAACTGGAGGTAGTCCTTGTTTTCTGTCATACAACTCAATGTTATTAGCCATGCATTCCAAGTTAACTGAAGTTAACTACCATACAACTAAAACTAACTGAAGACAATTGAGCCATAACTGAACTGAACTTCAAGCATGCAAACATCAAATCCTAACTCCTAGGATCTTTACATGCATTCAAAAGTGTTAATTGTTACTCTGTATAGTTAACTAAACACAAGGTGAGTGTCACCTTACCATGTGGGTGTCCCATGTGCAAATATTATTTAGGAACTCACTATGGATGCCTTCACATGCTTCTTACATTTAGAATTAATTACAAATGTCAATAATCATGATTATTTCATCAAATATTAATCTCATCCTAATCTTAGTGTTGTTGAACACATTCCAAGAACTTAGGAGATACATGAAATAATTAATGTTTAGGATTTTCAATTAAATGGCATCCTATTTCCAACAATCTTCTCTAGAGATCATATTAGGGTGATGTGGATGTTCTACATCATGAAGTTCCATGTTTTGTCTTGGCTTAGTGTTGACTATTTTGAGCATATGGTTTGTTGTGGCTTGGTTGTTATAAGCTATATTGTTGCCTAGCTGACTTAGGTGGTTTCTATTAGTAGTTAGGGTTTAAGGTCCTTGTAAAAATTTGGTTGTAGTGGGTTTAAGGTTACCTTCAAAATTTATTCTTCACAATATGAGTAGTCTAGTCTATATTTTGGTGGTTGCTATTGTTGGGTTGTTGATTGTTTGAGTTTTATCTATTTACAATGTTCTTTTAATAGGGTTTTAGGTCCCTTTAAAACTTGCTTGAAAAGGGTTTTGAGTCCTTTCAAAACCTGTTTTTACCCATTAATCAAAAAAAGTGGGCAAAGCTACTATGGAAAGGATTCAAAATTGTGGTCGCTTTAGATAAAATATTCAGACAAGATGGAGAAGACACTGCTGCAACAAATATTTTATCAACTATTGAAAAACCTAAGAGATGCAATCCCTACAATTGATGCTTAGAAATTTCCAATGATAAAAAATACCAAGATCAACACAACAACCAATGAATATTTTGACAATATTGTTCATCTCTTCTTGACAATGATAATGTTCATAATCATATCAAGACAAAATTATACTCATTGAGAAATCTAGTCTCATGTAGCCTAGAAAAAAAGTAGGAAGTGTTACTACACTTCAAGGAGGTCCAAATGATGAACTTGATATGAAATAATTAATCTATAAGAACACAAGGGTGATATTACCTTCAAATATTTGAATTGAAGCATGTCTTGTAAATGGAACTCTAGAATTTGTTTGAAATGTTGTATATAAACCTAGAAGTGCACCACCAACACCATCAACGCATGTTACAATTTAATTTAACAGCTAATTAGGAATATCATCTGAAGATTGTAATACTCAAATAATTCCAATTACAACTATACAAAGGGGTTCAATGATCCAAATACTATCGAGATTGACTTGAGCATTACCAATACACAAATCACAGGGTTTGACACTACCGAAAGATACAATTGATATAAAACAAACAAAAGAACAAGATTGACTTTTGTGGCAATATCTTATGTGAATTATTTACAAGGATTGAAAATAGTGCCACCATTCACATTTAACCATTATGAAAATATGAACAAGAGAAGATAGCTTATGTGAAGAAAATAGACTCATTGCTTTAAAAATAATTGATATAATAAATATTTCTCCAAATTTCCTCTAATTATATTCTCATTATATAGTAAATTCTTCTTCACCAATATTTTTATGATGGGAAATTCAATTATATATTATCTACAATTATCAAATTTTATATTTTCATTTCTATTTTATATTTATAAATTCATTATATATTATTTAATTGTGAATGAAATCATATTCATTTACATATTAAAAATGCATTAAATTAGAAAATTTAGTATCATAAATTATAAATAAATTATGAAATTTTATTTATAATGTATTACATTTTTATTAATTTAGAATTAATTTATATATTAAAGATATATTACAATAATTATAATTCTAATCCTAAACCTAACCTTAAGCATTAACTCTTACTTAAGTCTTTAATTATTTTCCTAATAAAACCTTAACCCTAACCATAACCCTAATTGAAGAGCGACCCTAATTGAATCATATAAAAATATTATAAATTATTTAATAAAAAATAATTATCAAATTTTAATATTAAAAATTATTAATAAAATATAAATTAAAAACTTTGTAATATACTTAAAATGTAGTTATTTGTTTAAACTAACAGTTGCATGCACATGCATGCAACGATCAGTTGATAGGGTGCACCGCAAATGGCTATTGATGGAGTGCGGAGGTGGACAATTTTATTTATTTATATTGGGTCCAATCAGAAGTGTAAATAGGAAATATGAAACAATGTGAAGTTAGTTCATATTAGAAGGTGGATGTTATGAATTTAAACTCTATGTGCAATTTAAGGTTATAAATGAAATAATTTTCACACAAAGATTATTTTTTCTATATATATTCATTCAATATGAGCATAGTAAAGTATTATAAAATGGAAAAATGGATTTTGTGTTTTAGAATGAAAATTTATCAATTGGAAATTGGCTATCAAATTGTAGAATAAAATTATATGTCATGTTGAACGAATGGTTTTAAATTCATTAAAGGGTTTTGCTTTTTTAAAGACTTATTAGTCATGTGTTTTATTGCTAAGATTGAATTAACAAGTATGCTTTTGGAAAAGTGATTCCATTAGTATTTAAAAAATTATTTTGTTATTTTTTTTATTAGTTGTAATGGTCATGAGAAATGATTTTTCCAAAAAGGAAAGATGTTATAAATAGTATCTACTTCGTAATTTTGCGAATGCGATGAAACAAAACACATATGTGTTTTATTGCTAAGATTGAATTAACAAGTATAATTTTGGAAAAGTGATTCCATTAGTATAGTTTCATCTTTTATCAATAAGATTGAATAAAAAAGTATTCTTTTAAAATTTTATTTTGTTATTTTTTATATTAGTTATAATGGTCATGACAAATGAGTTTTTGAAAAAGGGAAAATGTTATAAATAGTATCTACTTCGTAATTTTTCCAATGCGATGAAACGAAACACATACTTTGTATTGTTACTTTAAATGAATTAGAAGCTACACATTATTTTCAAGGAACATGAGAAAGATGTTACCAAATTTATACAATGATTTGTGTACACATGCATATATGTAACAACAGATATCATGGAGATTCATCATACATTATTATTAAATACGTGAATTAGAAGGTACGCCTTGTTTTGAAGCAACATGAGAAACATGATACTAAATCTATACAAGGATTTATGCATAGATGTATGTATGTAACAAAAAATATATGACATAAAATGTAAAACCACAAAACCCACACTCGTTTTCCTCCCTACCATATTGGCATCATGGAGCCCCATGGACTCTAGTCAAAACCCTAAGCAAGAGAAGGTGAAACGACCATGGGAGATGTCATGAAGTTTCATTGTACATCACACAATAAAAATCTTGGGCAAACTCTGATGTTTCAAAAATATAATATCTGATATTGTTGTGTCTTCTTTGATGTTGCAACTTGAAAGCAAAAACATATCTTGGTTTTTGAATCCCTTCGCATGCTTAAACCTAGTTCTTGTAAATGGAATATAAGGGTATGTTAGTGGACAAGGAAGGAAAATAAAAAAGGAAGGATAAAAAGAAAGTATACAGGTAAAATTAATATATACAATGTGAGGCTTAAAATAATGAATAATTTTTACAATTAGTTAACCAAAACTATCTATTGACGATGGGAAAGTGTCGTACTTACACTGTTGATTGTCTTGAAGAAGGATGAGCTGGATTGGAGTGAGTCGTAGGAGCATGAAAGAATTTGAAATAGAGAGTGTACAATATACTAATTTTCTTGAATGTGTATTATATTTCTGCAGTAATATAAACAAAATAATATACATATATAATAAAAGAGGTTAGCACTATTCACTAAAAATAGAAATAGATAAAGTGGAATATTTTGAATGCATGGCATCTTGGCAAGGGATTGTCCATAAGCAATCTATTGGTGAAGTTAAAAAGAGAGCTATGGAAACAATGCCAAATGCAATGATTGGTATCATGGGATTTGAAGGGGAAAAAAATAGTCACATACAAAATGAAAACCAAGTCAACCATGACATTGTAAACGGTTTAGTTGAGAGGAGCAATAAAGACCATTCTCATGTGCTTTCGGGGATAAAAAATGTGATGGTATCAACAGATTTTTTTCCCAATTAGAAGCAAATGAGAGCATTGTTTCGTTGTTGTCCACAACCATGTAAACCAACGCTCGTTCTCCTCCCTTCCATATTGGCATCATGAAGCCTCGTGGGCTCTAGCCAAACCCTCGAGCAAAAAAAGGAGTTAAGGTCTGTGGAGAATCCCATGGACACTTATCATATACCACACAAAAATAAACTTGGACAAGGACGGGTGTTTTGAATCAAATTCTGTAACATTGTGGTGTTTTTTTTTGCCTGAGAAGTTCATGGAAAACAAATATCCTGATAAAGAATTAGCATAATGGGGTTTGAAAACCGCTAGAAGAAGATGGATAAATGGAATATATAGAACAATGCACAATAAGTAGAAAGGTCCATCTAACTTCATAATGCAAGTTTAAATCTAACTATATTAAAAATACAACTGCAATCTAAGGAAGAATATAGTAAAAATAGTCAACAAATTGAGACATCAATTGTTATATAGATTGGCTACTAATACATATCATTTTTGAATCCCTTTGCATGCTTAAGCCTAGTTCCTACAAACACAATACAAGGGTATGTTAGTGGACAAGCATGGAAAACAAAGAAGAAAGGATAAAAAGCAAGTATATGGGTAAAATTAATATATAGAATGTGAGGCTAAAAATAATGAATAATTTTTACAATTAGTTAACCAAATCTATCTATTGACAGTCGGAAAGTGTCGTACTTACATACATTGTTGATCGTATTCAAGAATGATGAGCTTCATTGGATTGAATCACAAGAGCATGAAAGAAATTGAAATAGAGAGTGTACAATACACTAATTTTGTTGAATGCATATTATATTTGTGCAATAATATAAAAAAATAATATACATATACAATAACTATTCATTGTAAATAGAAATAGATAAAATGGAATATTTTGAATGCATGGTATCTTGGTAAGGAATTATCTATAAGTAATCTATTGCAAAAGTAAAAAAGAGAGCTATGGAAACAATGACAAATGCAATGATTGGCATCATGGGATTTGAAGGAAAAAAATGTAATCACGTACAAAATGAAAACCAAGCCAACCATGACATTGTAAATAGTTTAGTGGAATGGAGCAATAGACACTGGTCACTATCATGTGCTTCTAGGGATAAGCAATGTGATGCTATCAACAGATTGTTTCTTTGCTCAGAAGCACATGAGAGCGGTGTTTGGTTGTTGTTCATAGCCACGTAAATTAATGTTTGTTCTCCTCCCTGCCATATTGGCTTCATGAAGCCTCATGGGCTCTAGCTAAACCCCTGAGCTAAAAAAGGAGTTAAGGTCGATGGAAAATCCCATGGACTCTTATCATACACCACAAAAAAGAAACTTGCAGAAAGACAGGTGTTTTGAATCAAATTATACAACATTGTAGTGTTTTTTTATGGGCTAAGAAGTACACAAAAAATAGATATCCTAGTAAAGAATTAGCATAATGGGATTTGGAGATGGTTAGAAGAAGATGGGTAAATGGAATATATAGAACAATGCACAATTAAGTAAAAAGGTCCATCTAAGTTCATAATGCGATTTTAAATCTACCTATATTAAAAAGACAACTGCAATCTAAGGAAGAATATAGTAAAAATGGTCAACGAACTAAGACGTCAATTGTTACATAGGGTCCCTACTGATACATAATGGACATTTTTCTTTAGGGGACAGGGGAAAAAGAGTATCATAAAAAATATTGAAACAAAACAAACAATCTATGTGACAGTTGGCTTGTCAATTCATAATACAAACAAGTAGATAAAGTGGAGAAATTGTAAAAGAAGTATTAGGAAAGAACTTTAAGAATTAGAGATAAATCAGAGATGATCAAACCCCACAAGAAACATAGTGATAAAAGAGAAGCAATCTCTGTAAGAGTTGGCTTCTTTAAACAAAATTGCTTACATGGTGAAACGCTTGGCTTTTGTTTCCATCTATGCAGTTAGGGGGCTCTATGGTTGTTATAAGCAGCCCCGAGTAGTTTGTTCTAGGGATCTTGAAATAGATGAGGGAAAAAGAATATCATGAAACATATTGATATAAGATTCAAGGAACATTGTTTAGTAGTAGATATTAAAGACAAATAGAGGAATTCTATAACAAGTATTAGAATAACACTCGTTTGGTAGTAAATATCACACACAAAGAGAAAAATTGTATTGAGTGCACTGAAAGATAGACAAATACATATGCACATATATATGCGTATTCAATTCCCTGATTGATATATAAAAATACCCATATAGGAAAATATACATATGTGTAAATGTAGACAAAGATATACATACATATGCATATCTAAATAGGTTTGTATACTATGTTTATTTGTATTTATGTAGACTATAATTTTAAGTAAAGTTTAAAATAGCATGTATAAGTATTGTCTACGTTGTGTAAAAATCACCACAACACAGTTATAGCATTGAATGATATAGTATTGAGATGTTAATAAGAACAGAGCATTTAATTGTGCAGAATGTGTAACATATTCATAATGCTAGAATGGCTCTTCTGGAAATGCATTTGAATCAATATATTTTCTTACATATTTTGGAGTATACTTTCCCACACTGTAACATCGAATATTGCATTTACTTCCTCTTGCGCCATTGCACCACAATACATAGATATACATATATATATATATAGATATACATATATAGAAACATATATATAGATGTACATATATACATATACATATATACACATACATATATATAGATATACACATATAGATACATATATACACATACATATATATAGATATACATATATATATACATGCATATATTGTAAAATCAAGCTCCACTATTTGCAATTAAATATTATAGACAAACAGGAAAATTGTAAAAGAACTATTAGGAAAACACTAGAGAACGACATACATCTAATTCTTAAGTATCATCCTAATACCTCTTACAACTGTTACATAGACTGGTTGTCTTCTACGAATATGTTGCATGATATTCATTTTTCGTCATCTGTTCAAAGCTCCCTATAACAAACTGTTAATTGTCATTGTTTTTTTCTTTGTAAGGCAAGAAAATGTATTGATTAAGTTGCATTGTTGAAAGAGCCATTGCGGTGTTGCTTGTGTATGAGGCTATTGTAACAATAGTCATCTTTGGGTCCCATTCTATAACAGGTTTGAGGGTTTTAAAACTGTTGTGTTGTGAACTCTGTAAGTTGTTTTACATGGGTATTTTGAATAAATGTTTTGTCCATAATATTGAATACCAAACAATGTAGCTCAAATTTCCAATTAAGCTTGTGGTGTTATATGCATTTTGGGGAACAAACCTGGGCAGTTTCTTGTAGGGAGCTTCAAGTAGATCAAGGAAGAAAGAATATCATGAAACATATTCATACAGGATTTGAGCTATGTTCTTTGTTAATAAATATTGAAGACAAACATAGAAATTGTATAAGAGGTGTTAGAATAAGAACTATTTTCTCCAAGTCATTTTACATTTGTTGCCTTGAAGAACTGTGTTTAAATAATTGATTTGGCAAGTTGGAAGGATAGCCACATTTGTTGATGTTTATAGAATTATCTTTGCAGCTTACTAATTCAACTATTTAAACCTAGTTCTTTTTAGTGGCAATGAGGAGCTTAGCAATTACATGGGTTGGGGGTGGTGGAGTCAGTGTCCTCGATACATGGAAGCTAAATGGTAAGTGTTTTTTCACACGAGGGTTAATGCATCTTGTCATTGTTGTACGTCGGCAGTGTACGAGGTAAATACAATATTCAATGTTGCAATATGGGAAAGTATACTTTGATGAAGTTATGCTATAGAAAGAGCCATTGTGGTGCTAGTTTGATAGTAGACTATTGTTAAAATCGTCGCATTTGCCTCCATTTTTTAGCAAATTGGAGAGTTTTGAAACTATGGTCCTGCAGAATCTGTAAGTGATTTCACATGGGTATTTTTTCAAATCATTGATGATTAATTAACTGAGATTGGAAATAATGGATACTTTGTAAATAATGATTTAACTGCAATTCCTACACCCACAAAAAGTGATAATCTCTTTGAAGTCTCCAAAATGGGTATAACGTAAAAGATAAAAACATATAACAAGAAGACATTAACAATAAATTGATCATCTATGCAAAACACCCATGTAAAAAAGAGTATAACCCCACAAAATTCATTGAAAATTTGAGTTGCATCACCTCGTACTAAATATTATAGAGAAATAGAGAAATTGTAAAAGAGGTATTAGAATAACACTAATGTAGCTTCAATTCTCGATTAAGTCTGTATATATATATATATCCCTGGTTGGTTTGGTAGGAGAGTATTGTAAAAATCATCGACTTCGGTTGTGTTTCCTAGCAAGTTGTAGGGTTTTAAAACTATTGTTCTCTTGAATATGTAAGTGACTATACATGGGTGTTTTGCAAAAATGATTTATTTTTTTGTTTATGTTAAAACTGTTGTTGTTCAGTATCTATAAGTCATTTTGCATGGTTGTCTGGCGTTATGGTTTTGTATGGATGAAGAAATTGCAGTTAAATCTTGATTCTTTCACCAAAAAAAATATTTTCCCGAAAAGATGAAAAGATAAGTGTAAGAACATGGACAGATGTAATGTGTAGAGTAGATTATGGTTATTGCAGTTAAGTGTATGTAAATATGTGGTTGAAGTTTCCGCCAGGATTTCTGTCAGGCCAGCGGTGAATTGGACTTGCCGACACCGAGGACCCCTCATTTAGTGGGAGCTTGTGTAGAATTTTTTATTTTTTGGGGTGACATGGATCTTGGTAATTATGTGAGTTGGCAGTGGTGGAGCTGGTGGACTCAATACATAGGAACTGAATGCTTGTGTATAATATTTAGTAACAAATAAGTGTTATTCTAATACCTATCATACAATTCCTCTATTACACTTGAATATATATATATATGTGTGTGTGTGTGTGTGTGTGTATATCTAGCCCTGTAGTAAGAAAAGGGATGAATCTATAAGCTAGTAAATTATAAATTTACAAAAAAAAACTATCAAAATATATATCTGTGGTTAGGTGTGTATGAAACAGGAAAAAAGACAAGGCAAAACAACTTACAACAACAATACGTGTATGAAATAGTGTAGATTGCAAAACACAACACTTGTTAAACCATGCAATCTACAAACCAGTGGAGGTGCATGGTAGGTTTTGAGCATTCTGCACCCATTGAGCAAGGTAACCAATTCCACCACTGCCAACCCAGGTGGTCAACAAAGTCCACCATTATTGTGAAGAGTTCCGAGCAAGGCCTCACAAATTGCATGGAGTGTTATTATACATTAAGCAAAAAATGGAATATACACAAAACTATATATTTTTGAAAGCAATACAGAGGAAGGCCAAAACAGTAAAATGTTGAACAGAGAATTCTATAGATCAACATTATACATATACATGTACATATACATATACATATACATATACATATACATATACATATATATACATATACATATACATACACATACACATATATATACATATACATACATGCACATATACATATAAATATACATATACATATACATATACATATAGGCATACTTTTCACCCTTCATTTATTGTTTGTAGTTATATGTATGCATCATTGGCATTATACTCATTACCATATGACTAGTTCTAGTTAAATGTTCTTTCTTTCATCAAAAAAATATGGTTAGGGTTACTAATTTTTTCACCTCTTCTATTCTTCATGTACCTAGCACTAAATATTATAGACAAATAGAGAACACCTATCTAACAGTTTTACTGACAACGTGGAGCTCACCTCTTAAACAAAGGATCTGCCTAAATGTTCCTTATTGGTCAATAAGCTTTGTAAAGAAATTAAGAATTTACAATTGATAAGGCAGTTACATAGTAAATGTCTTTTTAATAGCTTTTTTACAGTTTCCTTATTTGTCTATAATATTTAGTCTCAAATAATGTAGCTGTAATTTTGAGTTGACAAGTGAACTGTTATATAGATTGGTTCAGGTACGATATAATTTTATCTATGTCTTAGTTTTATATTTATTAGACCTAGAAGCACATTTTTTTTTTCATTAAATCTGTAGGTGAATAAGAACTAAGAAGCAAGAGTAATTAGTATTCGAAGAAAGTTTAAATTGAATACAATCTCATTAAACTAATGCAATAGATAATTTATGACTCCTCATTTTTGAATAATGAAAGAACTTATAAGATTGATGCAGATTTTAAATTCGACATAAAGAACTTGTAAAAAAAAAGACCAACTATGTGAAATAAATATAATCTACTAACAATTCTATATTGGGAATGTTAATATGCAAATATAACAATTATTGTTTTTTTTACAATAAAAAAATAAGATTACTTATATTCAAATTTGATAACTCTTTAGCAATACATTTCAACTATTAGATTTATACAAAATATTTAAAATCTATATTAAAATAAATTGTCAATTATTACCCATATACAAAATATTTAATATATATTAAAATATATTGTCAACTATTACCTTTATAGAAAATATTTGAAATATATATGGAAATAAATTGTTCAGTTGTCTTTGAAATTGTAATGTTTGTAAAAATATCATATAATCGTTCAATTGGTTTTAAATATTCGAAAGTAACAATGACAAAAAATTTGACTAGAATTTTATTAAGAATGGAACCTTGAGGAAAATGTCAAATCTATGAAATAAGAGAACCATTAGCAACACACTATTATTTCTATTTCAAACATGAATATTTTAATATATATTGAAAACAAGTGACTTTAGAATTTGCATAGAAAAAATAAAGATTCCACCATATAATAGGAATGAACAATCATAGTGACAATGCAGACAAGAAACAATCTAGGCACCATGTTAAAATAAAAAAGTTGGTAGGTCAATGAATGTGCAAATATGTAGATGCAAACATAGGAATAAATTATGTCCATATTTGTAAAACAGAAGTCTTAGCATCCCATAGTGAGCATTTAAAAGGAAAGGTTGCAAGAAATGATCAAAAGTGCAAAAGAGCAATTAGAGCATAGGTTGGCTAGTGGAGCCTTTATCTGGAGTAGGAGTAGATATCTTCATTATTCCTACAAGCAACAGTTTACACTTTTCTTTGAAATCAACTTTTGTTGCTTTGCCAATCATTGTTTTCAGTCGGTCCTCAAAATTATAAGTTTATGTTCTAATCAAAGCAATAAAGATGTATGGTTTACAAACAAGGCCTTTAATAACAACAATAGGATCTATTGTAGACTCAGCGCTATCCTGCAACATGTAGAGGTATTTTGCTAGAATCTATAGAAAACTAGTGGCAGCTTCATCAAAAGCAATACGCCAAAGGTTGGTTGAATGGTCTTGCAGCTTTAACTGCAGAAGATAGCGATAGTTGCATTCGTCAATTTCCATCTGGAAATGATCACAAAACCAAACATCATCACGGGGGTGTGTGCATTTCCTTTTGCATTCTTTCCCATTAACCAACAAGGGGCAAGCAGGATAACAAAAAGACTCAGTTTTTGCAATTTGAATGGTTGCTTTAAAAATTGCTTCAACAGGTTCTGGCAAGTGGAGGCAGTTGTTTAAGATAAATGCAATAGTTTTTGGAATCAAGGAACACTGCGAGGGGGGGTGAATCAATGTTCTTTTGTCTGATTTTTCTCTTCTACTTTGTTCTACTTTAACTCGCATCACAAATCCTTTTATGCACAAGTGAAATTGTGCATAGTCACTCTACAACCCTTCTGACATTCGCAACATACATCAACACACTTTGTACATACATCAAAATGATATAATTGATCGCTTTTATATGTTTGCAACTAAAATTTAATTGCTATATGTTGGCTCTAACAAAATATGAAATATTTACAAAATGTCGGCTCAATCCATAATTAATTTTCAATGTGCACCAACCAAAGTCGGCCACACCATAGTGAGGACCCAAATCAACATGCTTGAACACAAAAACACTTAAACAATTACTCCTCGAATATCTGCAACGACTACATTCACTTAGTCGGTTAGCCTTCATGCACTGTTAAATAAAAAATTAATCAACCGGATCATCTAACTTGCACACGGATCGATACGAGGCTCTAAGATTCAAGAATAATAGAGATCATATACTAAACAACCTTCCCTGAGATCCACAACTCAAAATGATAACAAAAAATTTCATATGAATCAATGAACACAATTATGTTGGATGCTTTTTTCTTGCTTAATAGTTAATCACAAAACTTCGATCTAACTTCCTATATGATCAAATGATGACATGTGGATCGAATCACTAACTAAGGTTTCCATCAATGACAAAAGCAGATGAATTGTGCAGTGTCTCTTGCCAACAATCTCCCCCTTTGGCATTGATGGCAACACTTAGTGAAAAATGACTAAATGTCGGATTAGTACCAACATGAATTACACTTTCAACCTTCAAAACTTCAAAAAGACAACTCCCCCTGACATGATTAAGGCATTTTTCACTATCCCATTCTCCCCCTTTGACATCAATGGCAAAGGCAGGAATCCACATACCAAAAATCAAACAAAATTGCTATGAACAAACTGCATATGTACAAATAGGCTTCTACAACTTACATAAACTTGAATATATTTGCAAAATTGTTCTTTAACAGGTTCAAACTTATGCCCCAACTCTTCTTGAGACTCTCCAAGATAGTCATGTGACCACATAATAAGTAGGATTGCATCTTTGTTGATTCAAGGTTCGTTTGATCACTAACCGCCATAGCATCTTGTGCTTCCTTCAATGCACTCAACATTGTTTCCATCTTAGGACCAATTAGTCCTCTAAGCTCACAAACCCTTTCAACAATTTTACCTTCTTCATGCTTCAAAATTTTGATCTTGTCAAGCAAGGATATGACTTGACCTTCTTGATTTCCAACAAAAATGGTTAGATGATCGAATACTTGAGTGATATATCTACTAACTGTTTCTCATATTCTTTCATTTTCTTTTCAATGTCCTCAGTGAACTTAGATAAAGATAGAAATGACTTATAAATGTTACCACCTTAAGAAAAAGCACTTTGGATATTCTTTACACAAGTAGCTAATAGAGATTTATCATTAGCTATCATCCCTTTCAACCTACTGAACCTTTTAGCATCAAACTCCTTTTGAACCTTATCCATAGCTAACTTCTCAAGTGACTCAAAATGAGTACTTACATAATTAACAAGCTTCTTCAACTAACCGGATGGAGAATCAGATGAATCCTTGACATATGAAGGCATTATATTCTCCATAATATTGGATGCAAGATTCAATAGCTCACTACCTTCAATATGTGATTTCATAATTTCTTCCCTTGCCTTGGCCTATGCAAATGATGCAACTTTTAGTTTATCAATGGGAGACAAAGTAGCCAAATTAATACGACCTTTAATCAATTCAAGATCAAACTCTTCATGTTGCTCTTCTAAAAACTCCTTCACTTCCTTAGCAGTATCTCTTGCTTCCATAAGAATCTCCTTCACTTCATCCTTCTTCTCTTGAGTTGCCTTGGTCATCCTCATCACAATAGATTCCATTTCATGCTTTAGAATAGCATTTTCTCTAGTAAGCTTTTCACATTCTTCTGTCTTTTCCTTCAAGGCTTGACTCAGCTCTTCATCTTCAATGCTTTTACTCTCTTTCTACTTGATTTGATCACAAAGTTTCCTTCTCTTATCCCTTGACTCATTGATTTTATCTTTCAATGATTTAATGAACTTCTTAGCATTCTTGAGACTTGCTTGTAAATCCCAGACTTTAGATTTGGATTGATGAAGATCATCTAGGGCCACCACAAGTTGTTGTTGAAGACTGCTTGAATCCATTGAATTACTTTCATGAATCTTCCCCAAGATTTTAAACTTCTTCCGATGAACTAGGCTCTGATACCAATTGTTGGAATCAAGGAACATTGAGAGGGGGGGTGAATCAGTGTTCTTCTATCTGATTCTTCTCTTCTGCTTTGTTCTTCTTTAACTCACATCACAAATCCTTTTATGCACAAGTAAAACTATGCATAGTCGCTCTACAACCCTTCTGACATTTGCAACATACATCAACACACTTCGTACATACATCAAAATGATATAATCGATCGCTTATATATATCCGCAACTAAAGATTTAATCGCTACATGTTGGCTCCGACAAAATATGAAATATTTACAAACTGTCAGCTCAATCCATAATTAATTTTCAATGTGCACCAACCAAAGTTGGCCACAACATAGTGAGGACCCAAATCAACATGCTTGAACACAAAAACACTTAAACAATTACTCCTTGATATATGCAACAACTACATTCACTTAGTCGGCCTTCATGCACTATTAAATAGAAAATTAATCAACCAGATCTTCTAACTTGCACACGGATTGATATGAGGCTCTAAGATTCAAGAATAATAGAGATCATATACCAAAAAACCTTCCCTAAGATCCACAACTCAAAATGATAACAAAAAATTGCATATGAATTAATGAACACAATTTTGTCAAATCCTCTGTTCTTGCTTGACAGTTAATCACAAAACTTTGATCTAAAGTCTTCCAGTATGATCAAATGATGACATGTGGATCGAATCATTGACTAGGGTTGCCATCAATGACAACACTAGATGACTTGTACAGTGTCTCTTTCCAACAATAGTAACTCTATCATTTGAAGGATGCAACCTACGAGGTGCAGAAGAAGATGAAGCCATTTGCTCTACTTTAATTGGCCCCTTGTATCTAAGAGTGTTTGCCTCAGGAATAGAAGGGTTAATGTCAAGGATTGTTACTGTTGATGTATTGATAACTTTACCATTAAAGTAGCCTACATGGCTACCCCACACAACAACTATGACTATATCACTAGAAAGGTACAACCGCTCCAAGGTATCACCTTTTTCTTTCCAACTTGGGCCCCACAAATTAACATCAATGAAAGAAGCAGAGATATCATATAGTTTAATGGTTCGTCAGATTGTTTTAGTTCCATTTTTCCTATGAACAGTTGAAATGTACCCAACATGCACTACAAGGCCAATAATTTCAACCAATTTATTATCACTATAGTTGCTTATGTCACTAACTGGCACAAAAGTAGAGATTTTTCTTGGGATGAGAATCTCATCTTCACACTATTTTATTGTCAATTTACCATCCAAAACAATTTCAAGATTACTATTTAATTTATTGAATATTTTATTGGCTTCTTTGACCAATCCCCTTGATATTAAATAAGTTGACCCCACCTCAACTCGACCATAATGCAATTCAACATTATCATTAAAACAAGTAATACGTATTTATGTCCCCTCCATATCTATAATTTCAAAACTAAATAGTTGCCCTTCACCTCTTTGTTTGTGGAAATGATACATCTCCCTAATATGTGTTACATGCCCTTTCACTGTCCAAACATTTTTATAAATGTTCAAAGCTTTAATAGGGATGACCTTTGGAGGGCTGGTTTTTTTTTTAGGGGACATTTGCAAACCAAATTTAGGGTTCCATTTAGAAGGAAAAGGTGAGTCAAGCGCCAACATTTGCTCTTCTTGCTGCTTGAACAAATACCTAGGGGTCCCAATAATTTGACAATCAGGCATAATCACAACTAGGCTGGATATTATTAAGGCCCTAGAAAAGAAGCAAAACAATATATTGGACAAATTATATGAGGCAGAAACGAAAGAGAGAATTTTTAAAAATATACAAGAAACAACACAACCCACCTTGAATCTTGGATATTCCTATAGACGTAGTCTCTTAGACATACAAGGGACCCTATTTTCAAGGAACTTGTAAACAACATATCATTGCATTTAGAAGGGAGGGTTCCTATTTACAAATGGTAGCCATCAGACAAGACAACCTTGTATCGCTCAACTTGCCCTTCATCATCGCCAAATGTTTTGAAGGACAAAAGTTTAAGGACCAGAGAGGGAACAACATCTCCAAAATTGATGGAACAAATTGCAAATGAAGTCAAAGTCGATTGTTTCTTTGTAGCCTACAAAGAGAAGTGTAATCAAGTAAAATGCACATCATCACACCAAATGGATAGAACGAATAAGAAAAACAAAGGCTGGAAAGAGATACATTTTTATGTGTTCTAAAAGATCAATGCATGTCTACTTCCATATCTATATCCTCTACTAGGGCCAACCATATATGTATACACCTAAAGGCCAATAAAACAACAATAATAAGAAAGGTAGGAAAAAATAACACCAAGTTTGTTGCAGGCGCAACGAAAAAGTAGTACAAACTTACGGAATCAAGGTCTGGAGGCTTGTGAATGGCATCCTCAGAGCCGAACTCCATAGCGTGACCTGTAGGATGTGACACCAAATCAATTTTTGGGGGCTCTAGAGACCCATCCATGAATCTCGATTCCACAGACATAGTTCTGGGACCCTTTAAAGGCAAGAAATCTTCCAATTGTAGTTGGTTGATTGGCACCTCTATATCATAGTAAAAATCAAAGATTAATCTATTGCAACATTCAATGCCAACTGGTAGACAACTTAGAAATAGTCACAATGTTTGAGGTTGCCTATAAATGTATGCATGGATTTTCTTGCTATATTTCTATAAATACCTATATACAAAAATTTGTATATGTTGCTACTTGTTTCCTTCATCCTTTTTAATAGAAACAATGGAATATACAACATCAACAATGAAAATTCTTAAATGCATATATGGATTGAATTTTTCCTTTGTCTACACATTTTTAAAAACACATATAACCAGATATATATATCCATACGTACACATGTATATATTTATTTATATATGCAACAATATATCTAAATGATAACATATTCCATCCAAAGAAAATAAGCACAGTAAAGATTATAGAATTTTAAAAATTAAAAACAGTCCTTGTTACAAGAACAATAGAATAATTTGTTATAGGCAGCTTCAAATAGATGAGTGGAAAACAATATCATGAAAGTTATTGATACTTAAACAGATGAGGGCAGAAAAATATCATGAAACATGTTAATACAAGACAACCAATCTATGTAATAGTTTCCTTGTAAATTATAGATTCATAATCTCTTGTGCAATACTTATTGACCAATGAGCAACACTTAGGAACATCCTTTGTTGAAGAGACAAGGTCCACATTGTCATTATAAAGTTTGGGCAACTCTTCTCTATTTCAAGAATTTTTACAATAATTTGCTATCAAACCAACACTGCAATGGTTATTTCAACAATGCAACCTAATCAATATATTTTCTCACACATTTTGTAGTATGCTTTCCCATACACACATATATACACACACACACATATGTATATTTATACATATACACACATATATATATATGTACATATATATACATACATATATATGCATCTATATACATCTATATACATATATATATACATATATACATACATATACTGTAGATTCAAGCTCCATTATTTGGCACTAAATATTATAGAGAAATAGGAAAATTCTAAAAGGACTATTTAGAAAGCACTCAAGAACCACAAAAATTAAGATAGGAGTGATTGTATATGTATGGATATGCAGAGGGTTTGTTATTTGTTTGAAGTTTCTGATGGTATTTTCGTCAGCTGAGTCATGAATAGGATTTTCCATGTAATAGTTGTTTTACAATTTCTTTGTTTCTCTATAACATTTAATTCTAGCCAATGCAGGTTGGTTTTTTTGTGTAATGTGTGAGGAATAATATTGATTAAGTTGCATTGTCGAAAGAGTCATTGTGGTTGCGATCTACTATAAAACCAACATGGAGCATGCATCTCGGATATGGCTTTGCTATCAAACCAACACAACAATTTCGCTTTCGAGAATGCAACTTAGTCAATATATTATCTTCACAAAACTTTTAAAAATGGAGAATAAAAGAGACAAACCACCATAATGAAGAGTTTTTTATGGGGGGAGTTGAAATAGACGAGGAAGAAAGAATACATATATAAACATATATATATATATATATATACAACACCACAATGGTTGTTTGAACAATGCAACTTAATCAAAGTATACTTTCCCACCCTGCAATCGTCAATATTGCATTTACTTCGTCTG
This sequence comes from Sequoia sempervirens, assembly GCA_007258455.2. Taxonomy (NCBI): domain Eukaryota; kingdom Viridiplantae; phylum Streptophyta; class Pinopsida; order Cupressales; family Cupressaceae; genus Sequoia; species Sequoia sempervirens. The sequence continues at coordinate 8,830 of VDFB02262693.1, read as the reverse complement.
CCCCCATCGTACAACAAAAAAAAATGCATTAACCCTTGTACAAGCAAACACTTACCATTCACCTTCTACGTATCAAGGTCACCACCTCCACCAGTGCCAACCCACGTAATATATATATACACACACACATATACACATACACACACACACATATATATCTACATATACATATACATATATGCGTATACATATACATATACATATGCATATACATATACATATACATATATATATATGTAGACACCTAAAAATGACCTAGGCCTGCAAGCTTCATTTTTACCACTTTCGTCCTAGCATAATTAAGTCATTTAATTATGTCCTTGGTCCACATTCGACTATTGATTAAATAATTCATAATTATTTAATTAATTCATGTCATTTGTTCCTCATGATTATTAAATAAATAAATTTTATTTATTTATCTAATACGTCATTAATTATTTAAGTCTTCCTTTAATTAAATAAATTTCTTAATTTATTTTTGTCATTCATTTCTCCTTGATTATTAAATAAATAAATGTTATTTATTTATCTAATACGTCATTAATTATCTAAGTCTTCCTTTAATTAAATAAATTTCTTAATTTATTTAATCCCCCTTTTTGTCATTTATTTCTCCTTGATTATTAAATAAATAAATGTTATTTATTTATCTAATACGCCATTAATTACCTAGGTCTTCCTTTAATTAAATAAATTTCTTAATTTATTTAATTCCCCTTTGTCATTTATTTCTTCTTGATTATTAAATAAATAAATTTTATTTATTTAATTACATCACTAATTAAGTCCCCTTCTTTTAAAATTAAATAGATTCTGATTTATTTAATTTTTGTCCATTTCCCACTATAATTAAATAATTATTTTAATTATTTAATTATTCATTAGCCTCTTCTCTCATCAAATTAAATAAATTTTTATATTTAATTTAACCCACTCTCTTGAATTTTTAATTAAATCATCATTTAATTCAAAATAATTCCTTTTGTCACATTCCTCTATATTTAAATAATATCTTTATTATTTAAATTATTCACTGGTCACCTGGAGTAAATAAATTTTATTATTTAATTTCTCCAGCAACCTCTTTGTCCGTGCCAATCTTATCTTTTGACATCTCATTTAATTTCAGCCCTTGATTGAATTATTTTATAATTCAATCTCAACCCTTCATCCTTATCATTGCCCTAATTTTGACCTAACCCTATTTCACACTGCAACATTCAATCTTGACCATTGATTCTAGGGTATTTGTCATCTTCTCATCCTGGCCACACATTCAAAATTGCAGTTTTTATAAAATGGCAATTTTGTTCTCATTTGTCTCTCTTATGCTCATTCTGTCAATTTAGGTTATTATTATTGTCATTTGCAGTCATTGTCATTTTAGTTTATTTTGAGGTCATTTCTTTTATATAAATCCTTCAACACTTGCATAGGGCTTTGTCATTAGTCTAGGTGCTAATTTGAAATTTGACGGCATCTCTATTTACTGCAAGCTAGGAGGTGTAACAAAGGTGAAGCATGGAAGATGAAGATTAATGGTAACATTGTTTCTTTTATTTTCTTATTGATTTCCTTTGTGCTTTGTTACTTCAATGGATTTTAATGTTATTGTGCTAACCCTCTAACTATTCTGAGATTTTCCCTTGATTACATTGGTGAACCCGACGTGATAAACCCTAGAATGATTACAAATAGTTAGAGGTTTTCAATTTATCTAAGATTGGCACGGACAAAGAGGTTGCTGGAGAAATTAAATAATAAAATTTATTTACTCCAGGTGACCAGTGAATAATTTAAATAATAAAGATATTATTTAAATATAGAGGAATGTGACAAAAGGAATTATTTTGAATTAAATGATGATTTAATTCAAAATTCAAGAGAGTGGGTTAAATTAAATATAAAAATTTATTTAATTTGATGAGAGAAGAGGCTAATGAATAATTAAATAATTAAAATAATTATTTAATTATAGTGGGAAATGGACAAAAATTAAATAAATCAGAATCTATTTAATTTTAAAAGAAGGGGACTTAATTAGTGACATAATTAAATAAATAAAATGAGGTAAAATTATTAGTGACGTAATTAAATAAATAAATCATGAATTTTATTATTTAATTTCATATTGATTACAAAGAGGTAAAATGACCCCACTCAGTCTAATCTATCCGAAGTGTCAGACGACATTGATAACCAGGGCTCTAAAACCTTCACTCCTTATTACGACAATGAATATGACACTAGTGAAGGAGAATATTGGATAGAGTCCGATGTAGAGTTGGATGATGATAACCTCATCTACAATATCAATGAATCCATCTGCATGTTGTCTGCATCCTCACCCCAGTTCACTAGCTTTGACGATGGCATCTCTTTAGTTTACCCAGAACTAGTCGATTGGGACCAACAAGGACCACCAGTTCTGGACACATTCCAGAATGATGAGGCCATTGCCAAATTCATGGGATTAAGAGAAGGCATACCAAGTGGGGACCACAAATCCGGGTTTTCCATTGATTTAGATTGCACCGCATACTTCGGTGAGACTGTTCAGTCCTCTAGTCGCAAAAGTAAAAATAAAGTAAAAAATGAAATGTCTCTAGGTGAAAACCGAAAGGCACCTCTTGACGATAAAATAGTAAAAATAAAGGACGAATCTGCGGGTGAAAACCTCTCTGAGACGCCCAAAGATGGAGGACTGGACTTTCTCCCATGCAACAGGAGAAATCGGCCATGCTTATTGAGGACACAATAGAGGATAACATTTCAACTACAGAAGAACCCAAGATGGCCCTATTTGCGGCATCATTGATTGAAGAAGAGAAACCAGAATTTCATAAATTATTTGCAGAACGGAAAATCAACTTTGCATGGTCCTACGCTGACATGCCAGGATTGGACCCCAAACTGGTTCTGCATCATCTTCCACTATTACCCAATGCTAAACCAGTCAAGCAAAAGTTGCGCAAAATGCACCCTCAAGTTGCTCTATTGGTCAAGGCGGAATTAAAGAAATTATTGGATGCCGGATTTATAAGGTCTATAGATTATGCTGAATGGATTTCCAACCTAGTGTCGGTGACAAAGCCAAATGGACTAATTCGAGTATGTACAGACTTTCGAGACCTAAATAAAGCATGTCCAAAGGACGACTTTCCTTTGCCCAACATTGACATCATAGTTGACCTAACTACAGGACATGAGATGCTATCCCTCATGGATGGTTTCTACGGCTATAACCAAATCCGCATTGCTCCCGAGGATCAGCACAAAACAGCATTTACATGCCCATGGGGGACATACTGTTGGAACGTCATGCCCTTCGGTCTTAAAAATGTAGGTGCCACGTATCAAAGGGCTATGACCACGATCTTCCATGACATGATGCACAGTATAATGGAAGATTATGTAGATGACCTATTGGCCAAATCGGCAACTAGGAAAGACCACTTGAGGGTACTCGACATAATTTTCAAGAGACTTGAAGAGTACAAAGTTCGGCTAAACCCTAAGAAGTGTCTTTGGGGTCACATCAGGAAAACTATTGGGATACATAGTTTCCCGAAGAGGCATAGAGGTTGATCCGGCAAAGGTCAAAGCAATTATAGACATGCCTCCGCCCAGAGGGATTAGTGAACTCAGAACTCTGTAGGGTAGAGTACAATCTATTCGCCGTTTCATAGCCTAGTTGGAGGATAAGTGCCATCCGTTCCAGTACCTGTTGCGCAAACGTGTCTCCTTTGTATGGACGGATAAATGTCAATAGGCCTTCTAGCAAATCAAAGATTATCTGATATCAACACCAGTCCTCATGCCGCCCATTCATGGAAAGCCTTTGATTCTATACATCTCAACTACCAGTTCAGCACTGGGGGCATTGTTGGGCCAAAATGATCATGAAGGGAAAGAAAGAGCAATCTACTACATTAGCCGAACACTGATAGATTATGAGTTGAATTACACATACATTGAACGTGCATGCCTCGCAGTTGTCTTTGCAGCCCAAAAACTAAGGCATTATATGCTCAATCATCAGACACAACTGGTGGCCAAGATTGACCCATTGAAATACCTCTTAAGTAGAGTAGCGTTAACAGGCCGATTGGCAAAATGGGTCATGATCCTAAGTATGACATACAGTATGTTGAGCGCAAAGAAATAAAAGGGAAAGTAATAGCAGATCAACTAGCAGACGCACCAATTCAAGCCACTCATCCATTAGTAACTGATTTTCCCGATGATTCCATTTTTCATGCAGAACCGGCAGCACCATGGAAACTATATTTTGATCAGTCTCATACTGGTCATGGCTCAGGCGCTAGAATCCTGTTTATCACACCACAGGGGGATTCAATTCCTAAATCATTTCGGATTGCTTTCCCTTGTACAAATAACATTGCCGAATATGAAGCACTAGTCACAGGTCTCAAGTTGGCAATCAAATGGAAAATTCAGACATTGCTTGTATTCGGGGATTCCCAGCTCGTGATCAACCAAGTGAATGATGACTATGAAACAAAGGACGAGAAGTTGCTTCCCTACAAGAGGATGGTGGACAGTTTCCTGACATACTTTCAATCGATTTCTTTTGAGCAAATCCCCAAGGCACAGAATAAGGCAGCCGACGCAATGGCTACTATTAGTTCTCTCTTGGATATCCCTAAAAATGTGTCACAATTTGAGTTCCTTGTAGAATAGCTGTTGATACCGGCATATGATATCCCAGAGTCAGAAATGGTTTGCGAACTTGTTGGTCCCAACTCTCCTTGGTATCAGGACATTTATGAATATCTCAAAACTCAAACCCTTCCAATGAACCTATCCAATAACCAAAGGAAGTCCTTCATTAGGAAATCAGCAAGGTATGCCATTGTCAGTGACACCCTCTACCACCGTAGTTTCGACAATACCCTCCTTAGATGTCTTGACACCGACGAAGCATGTACGACCTTACGAGAAGTACACGAAGGTATATGCGGATCTCATTCGAGTGGTCCTACGCTAGCTAAGAAACTAACGAGACTCGGGTATTATTGGCTAACAATGGAAAAAGATGCAATTGAATATGTCCGGACTTGTCACAAATGTCAAATACATAGTGACTTGGTTCATGCTCCAACACAGGAACTCCAGCCCATCACTTCTCCTTGGCCCGTCGCTCAATGGGGACTCAACCTCGTGGGTAAGATTCATCCAACCTCATCCAACGACCATAAATTCCTTATTACTGCCACTGAGTATTTCACAAAGTGGATTGAAGCCATCCCGTTGACATATATTACCGGCAAACAAATATCAAAATTCATCCTTAATTACATCATTTGCCGGTATGGCCTTCCGCAGTCCATCATCACTGACAACGGACGTCCGTTCAAAAACCAAGACGTACGTGAGTTATGTGAATGATTCCATATCCAACACCACTTTTCATCTCCATACTACCCTCAAGGAAACGGCCAAGCCGAGGCGTCGAATAAAACCATTGTCAAGATCCTAAAAAAGACTGTCAATAACGCTAGCCACGATTGGCACATACAGCTTAACCCTGCTCTATGGGCTTACCGAACTAGCGTTTGTACGCCTACAAGAGCTACCCCATTCACCCTAGTCTTTGGCACTGAAGCCATCTTACCCATTGAGGTCAAAATTTCTTCACTACGAGTTTCCTTGAAGGGTCTAACTAATGAAGAGGAGTACCGACAGTCACGCTTGCACGAGCTGGAAATGTTGGATGAAAGATGGCAAAACTCACTGAATCATCTCCAAGCATATCAGAACTGCCTTTGTCGTAGCTACAATAAAAAGGTTATGGTTAGAGAGTTTGACATTGGCGACCTGGTTCTTATGCAGAACCCTAAGAACCAAGTAGACAGAGAAAAGCCAGGAAAATTTGAACCAAACTGGCTGGGTCCATATATTATCATATCTTCTTTTGGTTCTAGGGCATATCAACTGGCAACTCCAGATGGAGAAACGGTAAAGGAAGCCCATCAGCAGGTTTTCACGAAGGTTCTACGCGCCAGCATCGGAGGACAGAAATTTGGAAAGGCCCTAAAATACAAAAATAAAAATCAAAATAAAAATAAAAAATCATGAAAATAGTAAAAAGTGTTGCTCCGATGGTGAAAACGTGAAAGCGAGGCAGCTTTTGGACAAATTTCCATGGTGAAAACCTGTAAGCGGTATGCATGGTAATCAATCGTAATTTCTGCGCCATCGTCATAGTCGGCAATTAGGATGAAAGATATCTTAGCCACTATTTACGTCATCGCCACTCATGCCTTCTCTACTGTCATAGTGTGGATGAGCGATTGACGTGAGGTCGGCGCGACTATCAGATCCTAACCAAGTTAAGCGACATCCGTCCGGCTCTTTGCAAATGGTACGTCTTAAACGGCCCAGGGGGCAAAATGTTTACCAAAGCTGCGGTGGATGTAAAGCTCAAATTTCAAAACATGTGAAATGTCACGAAAAAACATCATAAAATGTCTTGAAAGACAAAAACATCATAAAGTGTCACGAAAAAGGCAAGCATCATAAAATCACGAAAAAGACAAAACATCATAAAAGTCACGAAAAAAAAAAGATAAAAACAAAAGTCTTGAAAAGACACAAAATACCCAAAATGTCATGAAGGAAGTAAACAAAACATGTTGGCAGAAGCACAAGGTGTTATCTCTTGTCAAAATCAATCAATCAATCCATGTCATTGTCTGAACTACGTTGTCTCTGCGTAGTTGCTACGTAGGAAAGACTCATACTTGAGTCCCCGAGACATTAGGTTAGTCCTTTTAGGTTTGTCAAAATAAAATCATGACGCAATCTTGGATCATCAAGACAAAGTCATTGGTCATGTCGAACTATGAGGTCTTTGAGTATATGACGTAGGCAAGGCCATCTATCGATGAGCCCCCGAGGCCGCACTAGGTCAGTCCATTAGGGTTCATGACACTACATTGGCACACACGTCAAAAATCTTCAATCATTTTCCACATAGGAAAACTCCTAAAACAGAGTAAAACAATCATTATATTCGGTATGACGATCTCATCAGCGCATCACTCATGTCATCGGGGCAATATCGGCATATCGTCAAACACAAGTCAAACTCGGTCAAAGCAAGTCAAATCATTATAAAATAGTCAAACTATCAAATTTTGGTTAAATCTTCAGATGAGTCCTTCTGAACAATAACCTCTGTCATTTACACCTTAGGATGTGTCCTTCCTAGGCGTCGTCATTGTCATTTCGGCATTTTGAGTGATCCTCTTGACATTTAAAAGATCACTCTTCCTGACATCAGTACTCTTCAGATGAGTCCTTCTGAAGAACTAACTCTGTCATTTATGCCTTCGGATGAGTCCTTCCTAGGCATCGGCATTATTTCGAGGAACCCCTTACGACCATTAGGGATCAAATTCTCTCGACATCGGCATAATTCAGGATGTGTCCTTCCTGAATTCACCAAGTCTCGACATTTTTCAAGGTCATCAAAACTTTAAACATTCAGACATCTCGACATTATCAAACATGGCATCTTGGCATCAGAACAATGGATATCCAGACGCACTTGGCAAACACTTGACAATTGTCTTTTCATCTTTTATCATGTTATTAGTTTTTCAGCGAGATCCCACTAAACAGGATTTAGAGAAGCAGCGACGTAGCATGACAATTGACACGCATGACTACTAGCTTCTCAGCGAGGTCCTGATCCTGAGATTTAGAAAAGCAACAACATATCATGATAGAGACTTTATTTTTGTAGTTCGACAATCATGTCACTAGTTTCTCAAGGATGTCCTGGAAATAGGATTTAGAGAAGCAACGGCGTTTCATGATCTGTCCTTGTCTTTTTTTGCTTGTGGGTGATTATGACAAAAGGACTAGGGCAATCACACTCTTAGTATGAGTCATGATTATCCTTGTCTATGACTGTTTTGTCTTACGTAATGGCACGACCTTGCACACCTTGATCTATGTCATATCATGGTGTTTGTTGACCATTACAACAGTTTGCCCAATGATGATTAAGAGCAATAAATATTAAAAGTCCTACAGTAAAGTTTTGAAGGATTTGGTCTAGGAATTAACATGCATTTTCATAGAGCTCATGTCTTCTCTTCTTCGATCTGGTCATCTTCTCTCATCAGTCTCGTCATCTTCTCTCGTCCATCCCACAATGATATCCTGTGACATCCAAAAACATAAGTGCATACATGCTCATATACATTGCATTAGGTCCATACATACATCATCCATGACATTAAATCATATACATAAGCACAAGCATTGCATTAACATAATCATTAGCATTGCATCTTTACATAAATACATCATGCACATTAACATAATCATATAAATAAGCATTGCATCATCATGGCATCAAAGATCACAAATAGACATCATAGTATATAAATGACATTATAAATTAAGCATCATACATCATACATAGCATAATACATAAAGCATAGAAAATCACATAACACATGTAGGCCGCATCAAAACTGCATCATCATATAATATCATCTCAAAAATATACAATGTCATAGGATAGAGTCAATGGATATCCCAAAAATGGAGCTCGCAGGCTCAAACAATATAGTGTGTCACAATACAAATATGCCCTAGGGAAGGCTCTCATCATCTCCTCGGGGAGAGGAATGTGGTGGAGGCAACTCTGTCACGGGCGCTGAAACAAGGGATGGTCCTGTAGTGGCTTGTGTCTGTGAAGATGAGGGAACTACGAGTGAAGGCATCATCGTGACAGTATAGCGCACCTATGAGGTCACTGCAGCTAGACTCTGAGAGATAGAAGGAT